>CM040245.1:0-37636 GCA_022545495.1 Chrysanthemum lavandulifolium
CAATCCAATAGATCTATTCACAATATTACCCACTCTCACATAGTGATTAATGATTCATGATTTAGGGACTTATGTTTGGCAAATCGGTAACTTAGTGCTAATAAAACAATCGGATAAGCATCTGAGTTTGAAAGCAATGTGTTCGGTTTAAAATAAAGCATGTATCTCCCCAAGGGTTTGTAAAACAATTAAGTAACAAAAAGTGGGGCTATGAACTCACCAAGAGTTGATGATATTAAGTACTTTAACGGATGATGGATAAGTCGGAAGACTTCTAGTGCAACCTAAAAATGAAATGTTGCGACTTAGGTTTGGAATAATGTTTAAGAAACATAAACCATCCTATATATATTCCTATGTTGATCATGATGTAGTCAATTATCATTTGATGTTTATAGAAAGATCTTTAATATGTGAAAACATATTTGGTTTATAGATATCGTACTACGTTGGGCCATCATAATTCGGAGGTCATGCGATAAGCGTTAGAGCTAGGACACTTTAAATCGTAAATCCGACAACTCGTCGATCGTTTTACTCAAATGAACCCCTCACATGAAGCTCCCTACTATTGTAGCACTTAGTAGATACAACATATGTTTTAGTGAAGATTGTTTTATAAATAAGTTTATCACGTTTTACAAGTTCTCGTCGTTTCATAAATATGATTACCTTAGTTAACGGTCTTGGGTAAACAAGCCTTGAGGCTTTAGCCATGGCCTTGCCGTGACTTTGGTCTTGACTACCATGGTCTTGAGACTCATCCTTGACCTTAGCCGTAGCCGTGGTCTTGGCTTATGGCCATTAGGCCTCTTGGTTTGTTTTAGTTGTGACAAAAGTATAGTTGTGAGACTTTATTTACGGTTCTGTTTTGAAAGATTATGGCCTATTTATGCGTTTTCAAGGTCCGAGCTTCTAAAATATTCAAGGAAAACGTCATTCGGACAACTTCGTGTTTTAACTTTTGATGATTCGGACGGAAGTATCACTTTTAAAGCAGCGAGAACTCTTATGACTTATACATGGCGGTTTTGGCGTTTAGGTTTCGCTAACTTCTTTTGCTTATAAATTTTGACTCGTTTGTCCATTTGAATTGATTCAAATTGCTATGTTTACCTTTTATCTTGTCTACCATATTATGTAAGTTAGAAAGTCCATATCTTCTTGATTTTAATGGTCTCCATGTGTAGAATATGACTAGTTTACTAGTTTGTTACTTTTATGACAATATGTAAATTAAAACATGTAATTGAGTATATGTACATCATGAATCAACATAGTAACTATATATATAGCATGAAATAGTTAAGATTATGAATAATAAAGATGATATGAGGGTGGTGATAAGTTGCTTACAACTTTTGGCTTTCAATAAGAAAGGAGTAACTTAGTAAGGATAGGACTTTGATTGATCGCGTAAGACTTGGATTGAGCTAGCTTTCTACACCTTGGCACCCTTGCAAACTTGAAGAGTTGGTGATGAAGTACTAAGTGACTTGAGTGGATCTAAACTCAAGAAGATCACTTAAACTTGCTAGAGATTTGATGTAGTAGCTTGATCTTTGGAACTTCCTTGCATAAACTTGGAGTTTATAGATCAAATGATGGAAGATGTGAATGTTTTAGGGTATGAACGACCAAAATTAGTATGTGAGGGAGTTTATGATGTATTTCACTTCCTATTTATAGGAGGGTAAGTTTGGTTAACCATATATTGGGTTAAATATTAACCATGGTTAAGTTAGGACACTTGTAATGATCAAAATGAACCTTGGTTAGGATTAAGCCACCAATATGATGACTCCCCCCCCCCTTAGGTCGGTTTCAATGTGCCTAGGTGGCTTAGATGATAAGTTTTGATAATATCTTGAGTTTAGAGTAAGTTTTGGTTCCGTTAAATGCCAACCGTAAGTCGTTAAGCCATAAAGCGTAAAATCGGGTATCGTAAAATACAAAACTTGCAGGAATGATGAGACTCATCATTATACTCCATCTAAAAATATAAAATGAGTGATAAGTCTCATTGGGTGCAAATTTTGCTTAAAGTCTGAAATCTGGTCAAAAGCGTAAGTCGCGGTTTATCGGAAAAAACGAAATTTGAGGAAAGCGACCGTGAATTTATTTAGAGTAGAATAAAATTAGTCTAAAAGTGATATGAGATGTCAAAATGTGTTTTTAGTCATCTGGCGGGATAACAACAGATTATTTGTGAAGTTTAAAAGTTACGCGATTTATGCAAAATGTAGAACGTACAAGGTTAATTCCTTTATGGTCAAAGGAGGAGGAAATATGTTTGAATTTTCCAAAAATGTAAAAGTGTCAAAAACATATTAGAAACATAGTGCGAGAATCGTTAAGTGCGGATGTAAGTAGAATTGTTTAAAAGCGTAAGTTTAGTTTTGTCGTATGAGGTTTGTTGGTAACATAAAAATAAATTTTAAAAATTCTCAAATTAATCATGAGTGATCTAAGAATTTATCGATGTTAGGAAAATTATCGAGTTGATTTTCGTTAGCGCGTGATGTTTAAAGCGATGTTCGACCAAAATGAAACTTTATAACGATGTTTTCTTAATAAGTTTTGCGAAGATGATCTAACGATTGTCAATTCTCGGGATATTACTAAAATAATTTATCTTACGAGAATGTGAAATAAAAATTTTACGGATGAATAGTGAAAATGAATAGTAAATGTGAATAGTAAAAGTGAATAGTAAATTCTCGAAAATGAAGGTAACACAAAATGCGGGTAGTTACACTTTACGGTTTGAAGCAAGCTCCAGGCGTGGTATGATACGCTATCAAAGTTTCTTCTATCTCTTGGATTCGACAAAGGAGCAGTTGATCCAACATTGTTTACTAGAAAGTCGAGCAAACATTTAATTCACGTTCAAATATATCTTGATGATATTATTTTTGCCTCGTGACCCCAATGAATGTGATCGTTTTCAAGTAAAATGGGTTCCAAATTTCAAATGTCTATGATGGGACAAATGTCATTTTCTTGGGATTACAAATTTCACAAAGTCCGGAGGCATTTTATAAATCAATCTAAATATGCAAATGAGATTTTAAAGAAATTTGGATTTGATTCTTGTGACCTGTTGACACTCCCATGATTGAGCGTCTTGGATGAGGACACTCGGGGATCATGGTAGACCAAACGAAATATCATAGTATGATCGGATCACGATGTATCTCATAGCCGATGGACCGAGATATTTTATTCATTGTATGTATGTGTGCTAGATATCGTGCCAAGCTTACTAAAAAGCACCTTGAAGCGGTTAAAGGGTCTTCGGTATCTCAGGAACCATTAACATGGGTCTTTGGTATCCAGAAGGACAACAGTATGTCCTAACATGACCTATCACGGATCTTGATTATGCGCGGTGTCAAGATACTGACGAAGCACGTCTGGAGGTGCTCGATTTTGGGTGATAAGCTTGTGAGTTGGTCTTCAAAGAAACAAATTAGTACTTCTATTTCCTCTACGAGAGGTTGAATACATAACCATGTCATCTTGTTGTGCTCAAATCCTATGGATGATATCCGATTGTCGACTATGGCTTTGAATTCAACAAAATCCTGTCTTGTGATAATAAAGTGTCATTGCTCTCTCATGCAACAACGTACAACACTCAAGAGCAAAAGCACATTGATATTCGACATCATTTCATCGGGGAACAAGTAGAGAACGGTGTGGTGGAACTCTATTTTGTGAGGACGAATACCATTAGAGACATCTTCACCAAAGCTCTTCCTAGAGAACGTTTTGAGTTTATCCTTCCACGACTTGGTCTAAAGAGTCTACAACCGGAAACACTCAAACATCTTCAAGAGGAAGGCGAGGAGTAAAGGTCTTTCTTCATCCATCTCTTGTAAATATTTATTCGAAAAGCAAAATACAAAATTACAAAACCTACAAAAGAAAAATAGAAAATATAAAACGTTCAAAATCCATAAAAATTTGAAAATATTGAAAAATTAAAAAAAAATATTGTCATTTGTCATATTTTTTCGATTCAATAATATCTACGGTCTTTGTCTTTGTCATTCAAAGAATGACACGGGTCTTCTAGATATTGTTCGAATGTCTTAAAAAATAAATAAAAATAAATTAAAAAAAATTTGGGAGAAAGTAAAACTATGGTTTATAGTCATTTGATCTATAACCGTTTTTAAAGAAAAAAACAGTCATACTTTAACGTATGTTTCAAATCTCATGCTCGATTCTATAAACAATTACTTACCATCTAATGAAAACTAATTGCTTTGAAAAATAACTCGAACTCAATTTTTAAAAATCATCTGGACTTAACATTTGTCAAAATCGCTATCCTTCAATCAATAACATCGTCATTGATTAAGGGGAGAATGATTTCAATTAAATCAAAAAGTTATTTGTCATACAATTTGTTTTCAAATGATAATCATGCATGTTTAATCAATGGAGTGTAAAGTCTCAAAATCCGATCCTTATCGATTAAAATATTTTCATAATCAAGTCACAATTCTCCTCGAAAGCTTTCAAAATCAATTTAAATCTCTGAGAGATCACAAATCTCAAATTTGAAAATTGTGATCGGGGAGAATTTGTGATTTAAATTGGTTTAAGCGATAATTCGATAAATGGTTTCATAAGTGTTTAGCAAGCTTTCCTCCCGCATGTGCCAAGCGATTTCAAGTTTTCCATGCACATGTTGAGGGAGCATCTTTTAAACCACAAAGAATTGAAGCGTGATTGATTTGTATCTAAGTGCGAGTTCCTTCTAATATGTGCAAAACTCTTTGAAACCTCGAGGCACATATTAAGGGGAGCAAACTTATGAAAACCTCATCCTTCCTCAATATGCTTTATATACTTGATTTGATCGGGAAGTGATGTTGATATCTTTTAGAAAATGGTAATCAAAGTTAATTCTTCCTCTTGCCTCCGTGTGCCAAAAGCGATTTCAAATACACAATGCACATGTAGAGGGAGCTCTTTTTCTAAAATATCAAAAACAATTCGGTACAAAATGCTTTGATAATATATCACAAGTATCTGGATTGATTTTCAAATGGTTTTCCATTGGTTCCAATGGCGGATGAACAATACCAAATAGACCGACCAAATTTACTTTGTATGGTGATATAAGGATGATAAGGTTAGGTATGTGTTCCCATGATCCGCCTGAACGGAGGGATCTTCCGAGACAATCCACTAGATAGTGTAGAGTCCTTACGAATATTGAAAAAGGAGAAAAATGAGAATATGGGAAGAGTGCGGTTGAGATAGAGCTAATCTTGGAATAAACCCAACAAGGTTCTAGTTATGAAATCTCGGTAAGCTTGAAGAGGTTGAAGAATGAAAAAGAATTGAATGTGAAAAAGGGTGAAAAGAAATAGCCCTCCAATAATTCAACCTTAGAGGCGATAACGGGTTCAATACATATGCTCTTGGTGTTTACTAAAGTAACACGGTATTGAAGACAAGGCGTCATGGACCCGATGGCCTTTGCACTAAACTTCCCAAACCACTCAAGTTCCTCTTAAAGGGCTTGTTTCATTCTCACGGGAACCTACATAATCTATCGACTTTCTCTTAGAGTTTGTTGATATTGAAGAGAGACCCTCTCCCTAGTATCAGCATAGGAACCAAAAATATGCACAATTGAGTCTAGAGCCACGAGATCATCATATAAATCTCATTAGGACCTTGTCTATGAAGACTCTCTTTTCACACAATATGGAAGAGAGATTATATCCTATGAGTCCTACGCATTATCCTTGTGGTATTGCCGAACATCTGCGTGATATGCAAACATACTCACAATGAAGATGGAAAGCCTTACGGAGCCAACATCAAACAAGCTCACGGTGGGTGGTATGTGAGATCAATCCAATAGATCAACCATGTGACAATTGAGCAGAAACAATGGGCGATTCATAATTATGAATCAATCACGGTTCGAGTTATGGATTAGCGGATACCTTTGAAAAACCGGTCGTTGTGCTTAAAAATTCTTTCTTTAGCACATCGGTGTACTAATTCTTCAAAATAAAGGTGTTTATGATTGATAATTGATTTTCATTAAAACCTTCGTTGTATTGCAAAAAACAATTTCTATTGAGAGGTACTGCGATTGTTTTCAAATCTCTTTTCATCAATCGGTGAATCTCAATTCGATGGTTCACTCACTCCGTGTTGTCTTCTTTGAGGCGTTCGGTTTGAGAACGACTGAAGCATTGCGAAACCTGTCAAGGAAATTCTTGAATTATACGATCGCGGCGATGCTTGTCTTGATCAGCGGGGAACCGTGGGCGTGTACCTCAATTCAACAAAAGTGATCAAAGACACTTTGGTGCAATTTATTGCTAGCTTGTTGTATCTTGATCGCTGGATGTTCTGGTGATCGAATGAAGCGGTCAATCCATAGCCGCATGCTCACTCAACACATTCACTTCTAAAGAAATCATGATTGGTGCATCAATGACTCTAATATTTTCACTCCATGCTTACGCTACGCTTATGCAAATATCATGAATCAACTAAAGCTTTTGCTACTCGATGAAGAAATCATGATCCGAATGTGAGCATGTCGGTCCAAATGTCACAACATCACATAATACCAACACCACAATGGAAGAGTCGAGATTTATGTTGGTGATGATCTCAATGCGGCTCAAAACTCATCATCACGTGGATCGGTTAAAGACCTCCACATTGATTATCAAAACATGCTAAAATGAAGAATCAATGACTACGAGCTCTTGGGCAAAAACGGGAACAAGAATCCAGAACAATCTTAATGTAATATTTGTTTGTATTCAATGTAATTTGATTCATGATTTCATATACTTGAGGTGATTAACACTTTAATACTTGGATTTACTAAATCCTTAGGGGAGATTGTTAGGATTTAGTAAATCCAAGTATTAAAGTGTCGGTGCCTCAAGTATATGTAATCGTTAAACTTCGTAGTCGTAGTTATTTAAAGTTAAGTAGTATTTAGTTAAGTAACACCGTGGAGACTGACGGGTCTTTACCCTTGTATTCACGATCCGGCCCGTGGGTGGCGATTTGTGTAAGACTATAAATACTCTCTCCTCCCAAGGTAGAGTTGGAGCTCATAATAAGATTTTCACTTTCTCTAACTAAGTTCCCAAACCTCTAACTTTTTCTCTCTCTAAAACCTCATCTTGTACGCCTCTTTTGATTATGGTATGATGTGTTTGTGAAATCCAATATGTTACATATTCAACCTTCATTTGTGACCAAATAACTATGATACATGCATCTACTGATGCATCCATAGCAAGATAACAAAGAAACACAGACTAAACTGTTACAAATCACAGCTCCTTTGCCATAGCTTCTTAAACAAGTATTAGAGAATTAGGGTATGTTTGGCACGGAGCGGTGTGAAGCTTTTTAGAGCGATGAGCGGTGAGCAATGAGCATTTTGATGTTTACTAGTCGTTTGGCAAAGGGCGGTGAGCTTTCCTATTTTTAAGAATGCTTAATTTTCCAATGCTTCTTTAAAAACAGAGCGGTGAAATTTGCACAACCATCGCAACATCATTTCACATCAATCACTCTTACTCACATTACTTTTGCCAAACACACCCTTAGTCTTTCTAAAAATAGCCACAACTAATCGTTCTTTTGTCAAATGATCACAAAAATTCAAAATATTCACCACTCTTTTGTCAAACGACCACTAAAAGTTAAAATGCTTATTGCCTACTGCCTTCAAAAACTATACACCACTCCGTGCCAAACAAAAATGATAAATAATATTGAATGAGTTTGATAAGATGGAGAAACATATATGTAATGTTTGATTTAGCCATCATCCGATATGTAATGAAGAAACTAAAATTCAAGATGAAATGCGAAATTAAACAGATTCACCTATAAGCAAATGTAGTTACTACCAAAGAAATTTAAATCTAAATCTTATTCAGACTAAAAACGTTCATTGGGTTTGGTAAGTGAAGGGATAATTAGTGACTTAGTATCGGAGTCCATGTCCTCGTCCGTTTAGATTTCAACAAGGTTTAGATTAACCGCGTGTTCATCAGAAATATTGGATTGCGAAATCATTCAGAAAAAGTAGTAGTGAAAAACTAATGGTAAGTGTCTCGAAAAAAAAAAAACCCTCCACGCCCATCTCTTTTTAAGGTGGTTGATCCTCATCATTTTTTATTATCATTTTTCTGATTTTAATGCATACACCACAAAGTAATAACATTATGATGTATGTATAAAAAAATGATGTGATATCAACACTATTTTTTAATGATTGAGGCATGCATTTAGATGACCAGACATGCCATATATACATAGAATTGATTTTTTTTCTTTTTCTATGAGCCTTGTGAACTACCAACAACAGGGTTATCATCATGTGCAAGAGGTAACTTGATGAGGAAAAGTTATTAGTGTATCTTCAAGAGGTTTTGGAGGTTTGCAGGTTTGATCAGTTTTTTTACAGTTATAAATTTTATGACAGCTTTATATGGTGAAACATGTTTAATTGGCTGAACTAACCAAATCACGCTAAAGTTGGCTATTGTCATCCGATCACAACAATAAAACATATCTATCTTCTTTTATAATGCGTTTAGGCGCCACAAATTAGAAAACTTAAAAATTGAACTTTTTTTAACATTATTAGAAAGAGTTTTAGCAAAAATTAAGATAAGGGCTCCGATCGTGAGATGACGTGTATCGACCTTATATTTCCGGCGTAACTAATATTTCAAGCCTGCTTCTGTGCACTAAAAATTAAGATCTGAGCTCCGATTATAAAATGGCGTATGTATCGTTCTCATTAAAATTCATCTTTATTTTAAATTAAAATATCTTTTATCTACTTATTTTTTATAATCTAATTTCACCATATTTTTAAAATTTTATCTTCTTTAATTCAACATTCGTTTGATATATTTTTATAAGTTTTAGTTTTATATTTTTAATGGGTTTATTTTATTTTAATTAATTTTACAACTTTAAGCTTTATTTCATTTATTTCAATCGATATAATCTTGATTCGTCAAATCGTATCTTTTGGGGTAGTGTTTGGCGTAAGAGATTGAGAGGTATTTTATGTCGGGAATAATGATGTCGCGGAAAGCTATGGAAATTACAGAGTAGCAACAACAAACACTTCTGTTAGCATATCATTCAAGTGTTGTGAAAGCGAATTCACTAAGCGGGTAAGCAAACACATATAACTATATTTATCGTTGGTCGTGTCATGCGGGTGTCCAAATAGTACGTCATAATGCGTATTAGTACTGAAAAACATAAAATATATCTATCAAACAGAATCATAAAGTTTTACGATTGCATCATTTTCAATAAGAATTCCACATTTGCCACACGTATTAACTCAAGTGGATGTGTTTTTTGGAAAAAAGGTAAAGGTGAAACTTATTTTTATCATGAATGGTCTGTGGCACTTGTTGTGGCTTGTTGATCACCATGCCATGTCCAAACTATGTCTTTTAAAGAAGGCTTCAATCCTTGATCACAAAATGCTTCGTACTCGATGGTGTCGCCAGCCAACTTCTTCATCTCTACCATATGAAAGGACGGAGTTACCTCAAATATCTCTGTATCTATGGCTAGCTGCCCTTTCTCCCTTCTTTGCAGCCTTGCATCCTTACTGTCCCGTCTGGCATGTGCATTATCTGAAACTGCTCCGTGGAAGCCACTTCTTCAAGTTTTGACATAATGTCTGAAGCTGATTTTTGGTCGAGAAACGGACTCGGGTTTCTTATTTGGAACTTCGTTCTCGAATAAACCAGAAAGATTGAACCCTTGAGAAAGTGATATGATGTCAAATGCGTTCATGCTAGTCGGCTTCAAAGTACTCATGGAGGAACTTTTTTTAAGTGTTTTCTCTTCAAGTCCTTTAAGATCATTAGTACTCCCCTTGGGCTTTCTGTATATTTGAACACATTTTCAACATCGACAACACTTCGTGGCTGATAATGGGTCTCAATATTTTGAATCCTTTTCTAAACCAAGAATTTTCCATGATTTTAACTAGTGATATCCTTGTGTTTGGATTGGGATGAAGAATTTTTGAAAGCAATTTCCGTACCTCGGGGGGGAACCAGTGTGGGCATCTGAATTCCCCTTTACTGATTTTTCGGTACATTCCCATCAAATTAGCATCACTAAAGGGAAGATAGCCCGCAAGCAAAACAAACAAGATCACCCCACACGACCAAATATCCGCCTTTTCGCCATCATAACCTTTCTTGTTTATTACCTCAGGTGAAACATAAGCTGGTGTTCCACATGTTGTGTGCAAAAGACCATCATGCCTTTTAGTATCAACCAAAGCACTTAGTCCGAAATCTGTAACTTTAAGGTTTCCAAATTCATCTAGGAGGAGGTTTTCTGGCTTTAGATCCCGATGGTAGACACCACGACTATGGCAAAAATCAACAGCTGCAACTAATTGTTGAAAATATTTTCTAGCAGCGTCCTCTTTCAACCTTCCTTTTGCAACCTTATTAAAAAGCTCGCCACCTTTAACAAATTCCATGGCAAAATAAATCTTAGTTTTACTAGCCATAACCTCATAAAGTTGAACCACATTCGGATGCCTAACCAACTTCATCACAGATATTTCCCGTTTGATTTGGTCAATCAAACCATTCTGCATCACCTTCGCTTTGTCAATCATCTTCACAGCAACACTTTTACCTGTTTTCAGGTTTCGGGCATGGTATACCTTGGCAAATGTACCCTGACCGAGCAACTTTCCTAGCTCATATCGTTGCATCAAAATGTTCCCTTTCTTGTTTTCCATATTAAGAACTTAAATTTCCCCTTTTCAAATTTATAAGAAACCAAAAGATTGTTTACAAAACAACAACGTAGATATATCAAAGAATAAATAGGATCAAGGAGCTACAAGAATTTAGGACCTTGCTTCCAATGGAAGAGGTGCTAAAGAATATATTTCCCTTGAGAGAAGCACAAGGAAAGAAGAAGAATTAATGCAATTCAATGAAAAAAACAGAGGTCACAAGATCATCTCATTAAACCAAAACAAAATTGTGTGGCAAAATGAAAATGATTTGCTGAGATTGTAGCCATCAAAGCTGATTTTGAAATTGGTTACTATATATGGTTAGTTTCATTCCACAGTGGAAGAAACAAACAACTCATGCTAGTAGTGATGAGAAATTGAGAATTAATAAGTGGTTGCGAGTGTAACGATTAACTAAAACGTATTGATGAGAACAATGTTCCTCATATATTTTTTTTAATTTTTTTTTTATTATTTTTTATTAAAGAATCGCATCACACTGGTGAAATTCTACCTTCGAGTTAAACCATCCAAACAGGCAGGCCCCGGGACCCGAACCACTAGGAGAGACCGGCAAAGGGAAACCTTTGAATTTACGGCTTCGCACTAAGAGGAAGATCAGGATTTTCTTTGTCTTTGTCATTTGCGAGACTAGAACCCGGGTAAAACAACTCCCCAAGCTCCAGGAGGAACTCAGGTGGCCAAGTGACTAAGTCAGTTGGTTTTCCTCATATTTGATAATCTGGTAAATGTAACCATCTTTGTTTTCACTGATTATGATGGAAAAAATTGGACAAAAATCGATCCGGTTTAAAAATTCATAATTGTTCTAGCATCACAACAATTATGCAGTTTAAATCATGAGGACAAAAAAAACTCATCTAACTGGTTAGCCCAAATAAATATTTTCCTAATTAATAAATGAATTACGTTTATAATATGAATTAAGCAGAACATAATCAAACTTAGAGTTATATTTCAATTCATGCCGAAACTGACATTTTTAGTTTTATTAAATCATCCAATCAAATTCCAAATTTCATGGCAAAAATGCAGCTCAAGTAGAGATATGTGAACCACTCATTTGTTAACCAATATTTTTGTGACATCTCAATTCTGGGGTCCAGACTATGTAGAAATAGTGTGGTTATGCTAGTTCCATATGTTGATATGAAGATGATCCATGCATTGATGCATCAGATCATATGATCCTATATCAATACTTTTGTTGTGCTCAAAAGTGATGGACTTGACTCGCTTTAGAAATAGTGGTGGTCGAAGGTTCATGTATCAATTTTAAGACTGCACAGTAGTGACAATAGGCGACTTCTATTTTGGCTATCACATCAGCTTTATTTTTCGGCAATCTACAGAGAACTTTTATCATGCTAAGACAACCTTCATTTTATTTTTATTTTTTTCAACTTTTCTCAAGTAACAAAATTTAACTTCATTACATGCTTTTTTTCCTTCGTTTATAAAGACCAACTTTACAAATAATGTTGAAAAAAACTGTCACAAACAAAAAATTTACAACACACATTTACCAAAAAAAAAAAAAAAAAACTTAACTTCATCTTCAACCGTTCAACACACACCGAAAACACATACACTACACATACCAAAAAGAGACACACTAAACACAAAAAACAAAAAAAAAGTGGGAAAGTTTGTTGTTTTGTTCTTGCTTCAATCGGTTGGACAGACGATCAAAACAAAACAAAAAAAAGCACTCCTGACCGATTGCGACCGATTGATCACATCAACCATGATCGAAAATTGATTCGATCGACCTACACTAGGACCGAACTGCTGTGCATAGCCTAATGTATGTTTGTCATTGAATGTCTACAAAACTACAAATTGTCATTGAATGTAGGTGTTATCTAGAATCCACAAGTAGCAAAATATATGATTGATGAAGGAGTTTGAATAGTTTCTTTGAAAAAATTCGGTGACACTATTATTCAGCTTGCGAATTGTTTCTAATGTATCAAAATATTGTTAGGCTTATAGTTCATTGATTTCAATAATTTGACGTTTTATATTATAAGTTTTATACTTCATTCGTTTCAAAATAATTGTCCTCTTTTAATTTTTTAATGTTATCCTTTATTAACTTTAATATTTAATATTTTTGTTTGTATTATATAATAATTGATGAAAATTATATTAATAAAAAATACATTTTAAAACCAAATCATTCATATATTTTACCTTAACTATTAGGTTTTCCTAATGGCACCTTTAGGGCTATGGTTAATATAAATATTTTTATTACAATTATTTGTAAGAAACTAATTCATCCAATAAGAATGAAGTGTTTGTTGTCTATCCGAATTTTTAGGGATTTCATTCACTTTATCGAAAATGTCATCCAATAAGAATCACTATATGAACTTAGTTCATATGTAATAAAATCAAGCTCTTAACAACAACCTTTAAGGCTGCCATTAGCAAAACCCTTAACGCGATTATATAAAAAAAAACCAAAAATATTTAAGATCAAAGTTGAAATGATAAAACTTCAAAAAGTCAAAAAAGGACAATTAATTTGAGACGGAGAGAGTACATATCTCTAAACAAAGTTAAACCCTTTTTTACTCAAAAGATTGTTTGGTAAATTTGATAATTTGTGTGATTTGTGTAAAAGTTTGGTTAGATTTTGAAAACTATTATGTGACGGTTAGGTTAGCCTAAAAATAGGGTTTGATAGCATTAGAATTTTTGTATCTTTCAATTAGAATTTGATTCATTTGGTTTGTATTGGTACCTTTGTATTTGGTTTGGTAATTGAGTTTAGGTTGTTTGAATAAAGCTTCGTTTCATTTGTTAAATTTGTTATATGTTTCATATTTTGAATTATCAACAAGTAGTATCAGATAGTTTCATTTAGTTATGAAGAAGACGGAAAAAAAATTATTTACGTTTTGAATTGAGAACCACTGGCTTTTGAGATTGTGATTTGTTTTGTTCGATTTATTGAATTCAGGATTTGTTTGTCGACAGTTTGATACTTGGGCTATTTGTTAGTTTTGGGCCCATTGGTTTTTGACTATTTAGTAAATGAATTGGGTGTTGGTCCGCTGCGTTGCGGCGCGGCATTGTATATTTGCGATTTTGGATATTTTCATATCTTTCGGGAGAATTTTAGTCTAGTGGTTTTGTTAAGGTTTTATATTAGTGTTACGACGATCATAATAGTGTTACGATGTTTGGCTACAAGTTGTGAAACTTTGCATTTAATGATATTTAATACTACAAAACTTATTAGCTACTAATAGATCAACTTCAAAAAATGATATACCATTGAATCTCAATATACAAAACCTCCTGTCAATACTTCACATACATATATGAGTAAAAAATATAACAACTGAAGATTATAAACTAAACTATTGTCAATAGCATCCGGTATATTTCTCTGAAACTTGACATGTCGCCTTGAATCCAAGTCATATATCCAGGAACACCACTAACTTGCAAAACAAATATCTAATTAAACATGTATGATGTTTTCACTAGCAGTGTACCTGCGCAATGCGGCGACGGATACTCTGTGACTAAATATTACTACACTCGGCCTTATTGCTGATGTTTTAGATGTGTGTGAGAGATAAGAAATGGTTTGTGTGTATTTATATAGTGGATGCGGTTATATGTTTTAATAATCATTATTGATAATAGATCTTTAAGCGGTTACACATTTTTAATAATGGGTTATAAATGATTTGAAAATTGTATTTAAGTTAATTGAAACGTCGCATTTGAATTTTAATAATGGGATGCGTTGAATTTTAAGCCATCCTTTTAGAGTAAGTGTCTAGGCTTATTTTTTAAAGACTTCCTTTTAGGAATGACCTAAATGTATTATAATGTAGTTAAGATTATAAAGCAGTTCCTTTAGGAGTGTTTGCCATTGCTTTTACGTTCACGTAATCATAAACAAAGTGTATGTATAAAAATGTTGGTCGGTTAATGGATTAAAACTGAACAATACCCGCTAGCCATTATATTTCTGTTAGTCACACTCAATATATGGCTCCCAATAGCCGTAATTACAATGACACGGAGCAAAATAACTGGGACTTAGACTGTTGATTACACATCCAGAAATGGAGATAAATGACATACATTTATATATCCAATGTGAGGAATCAGTAGAGTGCTTGCCTGAAGATTTTAAATAGTATCATGTACTGCCTTTGTTCTCTTTTTATTACAGACTATCGCCAATATTGCATCGAGTACTGCATTTCCAACCATTGTTGGAACTACGGTGACAAGAGGGTATACATGAGTATGAGTTTTGGGAGTATTGAAGGTTTAGTCGCAACATATTATCCACAACATGTGATGAGTCAGTAGGTGCATTACCTCTCATCATTGAGTGTCCGTGGCCAGTATTGTCATATGAGGTGAAAGAACTCAAACGTTGTTGTGTCTCCACACCTACAATCATACCAGTTATGATTGAGTGTTAGAGGTCCTATAAAAAGGACAAAAATAAAATAAATATGATTAAGTAAATATATATTGTAGTAAATAGTAAAGGTAATTGCAGCGTAATATCTAGAACATGTAATCAATCAGTAGGTGCATAACCTCCCGGGTTGAGCGTGTGCGGCTAGTATTGTCATATGAGGTGGTAGAACTCGACCATTGTTGTGTCTCCGTACCTAAAATCGTACCAATTATGATTGAGTTAGTATAAGGTATTCAAAAATGGTAATACATTTTAAGATATCTGAAGAGAAAAAGATAGGCGAGAAAGTACTGTCTTTATAAAGTAGATTTTGTCACTCTCAAAATCCAGGCCAACAAAAGCGACAAGACCAAAAACGGCTTATTCCATTTATTTTCATTTTTTTTTCTTCTATTATGTGTTTTGGCTTTTGTATTTAAACTTTCCCATGCGTATCACCAAAACCCTTTTTTGGTCCTTGATTAACACCTGTAACAATTCACAAATTTTACAACTAACAATAACATGTATCTTCCGGTTTGCAATTTCAAAAACAAATCTTAATCACTCAAAACCAATGAAAAGAACCTTCTTGTTTTGAAATGAGATTCACAAAAGTGTTTACGATATCATATGAGGACTATTCAATTGCTTATTTCTTTTGATACAATGTTCGTAAATTTAACGACAAAATATAAGCGTGGAGTTTGAATTTATTAAGCGGGATTAAGAATAAAGAACAAAATTTTGACGTTTCTTTATTGATGAGTATCACGGACCTCCTTGTTTGTGAACTTGCTCATATGTTTGCTCTGCAACAACATAGTTTCACTATCATTTTCCACGGCTTTCATTTCGTTTCATCAGTCGCAAACCACTAGTCTGCACCACATTGTAATTTAAAGAATTAAGTGTATCGATTCTGCATTGATTCGATAACATAAAAATTCATAAGTACATTTACCTCAAGCGGCTGAATGACAATGCCTATTACCAATATATTAGGAAAGCGAAACCTTTTTGATATTTCATTAGTACTGTAACAACAAAGCGAGAAGAATTAATACAACCGAACAATCTTTTATATCTTATATTAATTAAGGTATTTGTTTAAATTATATTAACCTTTTCTACACTAATAAAAGCAACAACCACATCAATCCAATACATTGCCAATACCACTAATGGCAAGCACATTTTACCCTGTGTTAACTTACCTAAAATGTAACACCCCAAAATATCATAGCGGGTGATTGTGTCACTCGGTATTACTTAGTTCACAACACAAGTGATAGAAAACGAACTCTAAATGAGGCGTTTTGAAAAATTACCATTCGATAAATAATATCGGAGTTATAACAAGAGTTCCCAAAGTATAGTATTACATAGATGATTTACAAAATAATATCGAATGGTAAAGTATAATGCATCCACATCTTCGAATCATGTCATGCGACTCTAATGCTCCAATCAAATGCTAATACCTTACGAACTTGAGATAAACATGCTAAAAGTGTCACACAAAGTTTGGTGAGTTCATAGGTTTATTGTAAATAATATGAAAACCTTTATAAGTGAATCCTTGTTACAAGTGTGTAAATATTAAATGTAGATAGCAAGATTTCCGAGTGTATGACTATTGTACATAGATACAATATCAAAATAGAGATAGTGTTTTCATTGCCCTAAGTTCACGTATTTGAAGCCTTAAGTTTTCAAGTTTCGGTTTCTAGTTTCGCTTAGTTCACGATTGTACTAAGTCCATTAGTTTGTTAGTATACCAAGTCCATTAGTTTGAAATTGTACCAAGTCCGTTAGTTTGTTATTATACCAAGTCCATTAGTTTGAGATTGTACCAAGTCCGTTAGTTTGTTATTATACCAAGTCTATTAGTTTGAGATTGTACCAAGTCCGTTAGTTTGTTATTATACCAAGTCCATTAATTCGAGATTACAAGATTTCGGTGTTTAATATATCGTAGGTTATATTGGTATACACCCATAGTTCAAAAAAAAAATTATATAGCACATAATTTCAAGTATCAATAATAATATTGATATAGCACATAATTTCAAGCACATAATTCCAACTATCAATAAAGATTGATATACCACATAGTTTCAAGCACATAATTCTAAGTATCAATGAAGATTGATATATCACATAGTTTCAAGCACATAATTCTAAATATGTAATTCCAAGTATCAATAAAAATTGATATAGTACATAATACAGTTTTCAAGCAATTGTGATCATAGAAAATTTTGCATGTATCTCACCCCAAGTAGTTTATAAAATAGTCAAAACGAGTAAAATTGGAGCTATGAACTCACCGTAAGTAAATGATGTCAAGTGTGTAGTGAAAACGATGGATATGCCGAGAAAACCTCTACAAGCAACATAAAATATTATGTCAAGTATTAGGTTCTATAATAACATTTGTATTTATGCTAACATGCTTTATATAGTTATTAAATTATTTATGCTTGGGTACTTAACGTTTGTAAAGTAAAATACATATTTAAATTTAGTTTTGTCACTTTAAAACTAGTTATGATTTCTAATTTACAAGTTATTCGGTAATTGAGTTTTATGCCATTTCTATGTGTCTATATGTTCGAATTTGTCGTTTCGAGACCAAGTAGTTTATGAAAGATTAAGCGAGTCCATATTTCCGATTGTGGGTCCCACCACTTGATTTATAAGAAAAAGTGGTCAAGTAATACTAAACTTTACGTTAAGAGTTTCTATGTATTTTAGTTTTCTCATCTTAATTTATATGTTATTTTTAAGTCGTAAGGTTTATGATTTGGTTCTTATGTTGTCGAAAATGTTTTGAAAGAACTTTACATATTTGTGGGCCTCATGGTCTTAAAAGTTACCAACTAAAGTGGAATTACTAATTTCTTTTAGATGTACATGTTGATTTCAATTAGCGACTTACGATCTCACGGTTTTGGCGATTACTTGAGTTCTACAACTCCGTTTTACATCTTGTTTCCTTCTTTGACCAACGGTGGTTATATGCAAATTGTATGAGTTTTGCTCATTTGAAAACATTACTCGATTTTGACACCGCTCATGAAAACCTTCTATTTAATTCATCGAGTATCGTTTTACGACTTCTACCCATCGAAACGACCGAAAGACATAGACCTAACAAGATCACTAAACATCACTTAATCCTTTTAATTTTGAACCCTTGCTTCCAAATCATTAATCCTAGCTTATATTACCCTTATATAACCCTTGAAAAAACCATATAATCTCAGCCCTTAGACCCTTGTATAGCTCCTTATTCAACCATGGAATCACGAAATAAACTCAATATTTATGTAGAGGTTACTTAAGCCTTCAACTTTGGTATACAACTTGAAGCTAGAAAATCAAAGATGGATGTTGTTGGGGATTATATGATGGACGACACAAGAGAGAGGAGGAGGGAGCTGAGAGAGTCCTTGGTTTATTGATTGACTAGTTATGATGACATGTAACTTAAATATTTAGATATTATGAAGCTTAAGGCATAAGATTGTTAGTTGTTCAAATGACTCACCAAGACTTAAATGTCACGGTGATTCACCCTATATGTCGAACATCAATATATATGAGGTGATAATTTGATGACTTTGTGATATAACTAAGTTACGGAGTGTCGTTTGATCCGGTAATTATTATCATTAAGTATTTAAATCATGAAACTTAATATCGGGTATCGTAAAAGTATAAAACTTTGTAGAATTGTTAAAACTTATCAATATACTCTATCTAAGTATATTAAATGAGTGATAAGTTTAACGCAACGTGTAAACGTTGTTAAAACCTAAAAACATAGGTTAAATACACGTAACGTGTAAAACGTACATGGTTTCCGTAAAATGGCAAAATAAAAATGTAACTTGTAAAATATATCGTAAAAAATTAATTACATGAATCATGTAGACTAATAATAGTCTATGATTGGTTCTGAGTTAAGTGTGCATTTATCTTCGTGCGTGATTAAACTAATCTTGTTTCTCGTAAAAGTAAATTTACTTGAAATGAAATATTTAAATAATGTAATAATTCAAATAATGACATTATAATTTGAGAAATGTTACATAAAACTTCCTCATGTTCTCATCTTTTATTTTTCTCAATTCATTGCCTCTTAAACTCATAAGTACTACTCCGTAACTGTTTAAAATCCGCTTTTGTTTTTTGGTTAGGCTCTTAACATGACATCAAACACATTATGCGCATCCTTTAACTCACCACCAAAGAACCCATATATGGTGGTTCGGTTTAAAAGCGGTTCGGTTTAAAAGCGACACGGTAAAAGGCACTTGCTATGGTGCCACCTATGTTTCAACTCTAATCACAAAAGCATATTTTCACCTAGTGGCGCTACAATTAAAGTGGGAGTAAATTATTATTAGCAAAAACATTTGTGGTTGCTTAAGCTTACGACTTAATAAGGTGACTTATAGCTTTCTCATATCCACCATTATGTTTTCATCTTTTTCATAGATTGTTTAAAACTACAAATCATATGACTAATTGTAACATATTGGATTTCACATACATATCAAATCACTAACATATTAGGCGTACAAGATGATTTCTAGAGAGAAATAGTTAGAGGTTTGGGAACTTTAGTAAGAGAAAGAAAAATATTATTATGAGCTCCAACTCTACCTTGGAAGGTAGAGAGTATTTATAGTCTTACAATAAATCGCCACCGACGGGTGTGGATCGGGCATACGGTGGGTAAAGACCGTCCGTCCTCCACGGTGTTACTTAACTAAATACTACTTAACATTAAATAACTACGACTACGAGCTTTCTAACGGATACATATACTTGAGGTGACCGACACTTTAATACCGGATTTTCTAAATCCTAACAATCTCCCTAAGGAGGTCACCTCAAACAACATTTTATTGAATACAAACAGATATTACATTAAGATTGTTCTTGGATTCATGTTCATGTTCTTTGTTCGGTAGCTCGTAGTCTTTGATTCTTCATTTTGCATGTTTGGATAATCCAAGTGGAGGTCTTTAACCGATCCACATGATAATGAGATTTGAGCCGACTTTGAGATCATCACCACCATAAATCTCGACTCATCCATTGTGGTGTTGGTATTATGTGATGTTGTGACATTATGGATCGACATGCTCACATTCTAGATCATGATTTGTTCTTATCGAGTAGCGGAAGCTTTAGATGGTTCATGATATTGGCGCAGCGTAGCGAAGCATGGAATGAAAATATCGAGCCATTGATGCACCTATCATGATATCTTTGGAAATGAATGTGTTGTGTGAGCATGCGGCTATGGATTGACCGCTTCATTCGATCACCGCAAACGTAGGGTGTTCCACATAAAGCAGTTAGCAATAAAGCGCACAAAGTGTCTTTGATCACTTTTTAGAATTGAGGTACACGGCCCACGGTTCCCCGCTGATCAAGACAAGTCTTGCCTGTGATTAGGTATAATTCGAAGAATTTCCTTGATAGGGTTTCGCAATTGGTCTAGCCGTTCTCAAACCGAACGTCTCAAAGAAGACAACACGGAGTGAGTGAACCAATGAATATGAGATTCATCGATTGATGAAAAGAGATTTGAAAAACAATCGTGTATCGCTCAATAGAAATTGTTTTTGCAATACAACGAATGTTTTAATGAAAATCAATTATCAATCATAAACACCTTTTATTTTGAAACATTAATACACAATCGATGTGCTAAAGAAAAGATTTTTAAGCACAACGACCGGTTTTCAAAGGTATCCGTCAATCCATAACTGAACCGAGATTGATTCATAATTATGAATCGCCCATTGTTTACATTCGGTTGTCACATGGTTGATCTATTGGATAGATCTCACATGCCACCTACCAGGAGCTTGTTTGATGTTGGCTCTAGAAGGCTTTCCATCTTCATTGTGAATATGTTTGCATATCACTCGGATGTTACCGCAATACCACAAGGATAACGCGTGGGACTCTTAAGATATAATCTCTTTCCACATTGTGTGAAACAGCAAGTCTTCACGAATAGTGTCCTAATGAGATTTATTTGATGATCTCTTGGCTCTAGACTCAATAGTGCATACTTGGTTTCTATGCGGAGACTAGGAGAGGGTCTCCTTCTTCAATATCAACAATCTCTAGGAGAAAGTCGATAGATAATGTCGGTTCCTCGTGAGAATGAAACAAGTCCTTTTAAGAGGAACTTGAGTGGTTTGGGAAGTTGTAGTGTAGTGCGTCACATCGGGTCCATGAAGTCTTGTCTTCAATACCGATGTTACCTTGGTAACCACTAGTAGCATATGAATTGAACTCGGTTTACGCCCTAAGGTTGAATTAATGGAGGCTATTTATTTTCACCCTTTTCACATTTAATTTCTTTTCATTCTTCAACCCCTTGATGCTTACGAGACTTCATAACTAGAACCTTGTTGGGTTTATTCCAAGACTAGCTCTGTTTCATCCGCACTCTTCCCATATCTCATATTCTCCTTTTTTTCATCATACCTAAGGACTTCTACACTATCTAGTGGATTGTCCACGGTAGATCCATCCGGTTACGGCGGATCATTGGAACAAATACCTAACCTTATCATCCTTATATCACCATACATAAAGTAAATTTGGTCGGTCTATTGAAATTGTTCATCCGCCATTGGAACCAATTGAAAACCATTTGAAAATCAATCAAGATACTTGTGATATATTATCAAAGTATTTTGTACTGAATTGTTTTGATATTTTAGAAATGCTCCTCCTCAACATATGCATCATGTATTTGAAATCGTTTAGCACATGGAGGCAAGAGGAAGAATTAAGGTCCAATCTTTGATTACCATTTTCTAAAGATATCAACATCACTTCCCGATCAAATCAAGTGGATAAAGCATATTGGGGAAGGATGAGGTTTTCATAAATTTTCTCCCCTCAATATGTGCCTCAAGGTTTGAAAGAGTTTTGCACATATTGGAAGGAACTCGCACTTAGAGACAATTCAATCATGTTTCAATGATTTGTGGTTTTAAACAAAGGATGCTCCCCTCAACATGTGCATGGAAAATTTAAAATCGTTTGTCACATGCGGGAGGAAAACTTGCTAAACACTTATGAAGACCATTTATCGAATTATCGGTTTAAATCCAATTTAAATCACAAATTCTTCCCGATCACAATTTTCAAATCATTTGAGACTTTAAATTTATTTTGAAAGAGGAGATGTAACTTGATTATGAGAAACATTTAACCGATAAGGATCAAGTTTGAGATTTTGAGACTCCAAAAACTCCAGTATCTTTTGAAAACATAATAATAACAAAGGTCTTGTACCAATTGTATACAATATTGTAAAACAATTTTGATTATTCAAATAGACCCTTTTGCTAATTGTTTTACTCTTTTGATTTGAAATTATTCTCCCCTCAATCAAATTCATATGTTGTTGATTGAGAGATAGATATTTTACACATGAAAAGTCCGGATGATTTTCAAAGTAATAGAAGTATTTTCAAAGCAATTTTGTTTTCATTAGAAGACGATATTTTCGGAAGAATCATTTGAATTATATTGAAAGGAAACATTTGTCTTTTGGAAACATTTGTTTATAGAATCGAGCATGAGGTTTGAAGATTTAAGATATAGCATGGCTATGTTCTTTCTTTGAAAAGCGGGTTATTGCACGAAATGACAATAAACCATTGATTCACTTTCTCAAAATTTTTTTTTATTTTTATTTTTTATTTTTTTATTTTTTATGAACAATATCTAAAGTCCCGTGTCATTCTTTGAAGATATAGATATTATCGAATCGAGAAAGACATGACAAAATGACAATATTTTTGAAAATTTTCAAGATTATTCAAATTTTATGGATTTTTGAAAGTTTTATATTTTTCTATTTGCTTTTTGAAGGTTTTGTAATTTTGTATTTTGCTTTTTGAATAAATATGTACACGAGATGGATGAAGAAAGACCTTTACTCCTCGACTTCCTCTTGAAGGCGTTTGAGTGTTTCGGTTGAAGACTTTTAGACCAAGACAAGGATAAACTCAAACGTTCTCTAGGAAGAGCTTTGGTGAAGATGTACGCTAACCGGTATTCGACTTTACAAAATAGAGTTCCACCACACCGCTTTCCACTTGCTCCCGGATGAAATGATGTCGAATGTCGATGTGCTTTGCTCTTGAATGTTGAACATTGTTGCATGAGAGAGCAATAGCACTTTTATTATCACAAGATAGAGGATTTTGTTGAATTCAAAGCCATAGTCGATAATTGGGATCTCATCCAAAGGATTTGAGCACAACAAGATGACATGGCTATGTATTCACCTCTGTAGAGGAAATATAAGTACTCATTTGCTTCTTTGAAGACCAACTCACAAGCTTATCACCCAAAACCGAGCACCTCCGATGTACTTCGACGTGTATCTTGACATCCCGCATGATCGGATCTCGTGATAGGTCGTTAGTGACATACCGGTGTCCTTTGGTACCAAAGTCCCATATTGATGGTTCCTTAGAGATACCGAAAGACCCGTTTAACCGCTTCAAGGTGCTTTTTGGTAGGCTTAGCACGATATCTAGCACACATGCAAACAACGAACAAGATGTCGGTCTACTAGTTGTGAGGTACATCGTGGATCCAATCATACTACGATATTTCGTTTGGTCTACCATGATCCCCGAGTGGTCCTCATCCGCTTTAGTACGCTCTATCATGGGAGTGTCAAGAGGTCACAAGAATCAAATCCAAATTTCTTTAAAATCTCATTTGCATATTTAGATTGATTTATAAAATGCCTCCGGACTTTGTGAAATTTGTAATCCCAAGAAAATGACATTTGTCCCATCATTGACATTTGAAATTTGGAACCCATTTCATTTGAAAACCGATCACATTCATTGGGGTCGATCGAGGCAAAGATAATGTCATCAACATATATTTGAACGTGAATTAAATGTTTGCACGACTTTACGGTGAACAATGTCGGATCAATTGCTCCCTTCTTTGAATCCAATAGATAGAAGAAACTTTGATGACGTATCATACCATGCCCTAGAAGCTTGCTTCAAACCGTAAAGGGCCTTTTTCAAATGATAGAGATGAGTAGGATGCTCGATTCACAAAACCCTCTGTTGGTGACGTTAACCACTTCTTTAAGATCTCCATTAAGAAAAGCCATCTTTACATCCATCGATAGACGACCATGTTCTTACTAGCCGCATTAGCCAAGAAGATTCGATTGCCTCGATACGAGCAAGGAGAAAATGATTTTTCAAAGTCAATACCTTCTTCTTGTCGATATCCTTTAGCAACTAATCGAGCCTTGTTCTTTAATACTTCACCATGCTCATCAAGTTTTACTTTGAAGATCCACTTTAGAGCAATGATCATAGCACATTCTGGAGCGGTACCAATTCCCATACATCTAGTCGATCAAACTCATGAATTTCTTCTTGCATGGCATTGAACCGGTATCTTCATTCATCGCAGCTTTTAACATCTTTAGGTTCGATCTTAGAGAGTACGGAGTTGAAGAAGCACCATAAGGCATCGGTAGCAAGTTGTTTACGAGTGGATATTGGACGAGAAGGGTTTCCAATGATGTTGTCCAATGGATGATCATGAGTCCATTTTCTAAGGTGTTCATGTGGTTGTTGTATGAGGAACGAAGTAGCAGAGTCGATATCTCCGATGAAGATGGTTCGATGATGATTCGGAGCAAATATATTTTCAAATGGGGCATCTTGGGAGTAGCAAAGGATTATCTTCTTCATTGGATCGAAACAATTCCATGATGTACACTCGACGATTGATGATTTGTTGATGAGGCGATTGATCGCAGCAGCGCTCTTCGACTTAATGACATTGAAACCGAAGGATTAACTTCATTGACATGGATAGAAGCGACCTCGATGATGGAATTGATGATCATTAGCGGTTGGCTCATAGTGTTCATCAAACATTGGATCAAATAATTTCTTTAAGTCATCTTCAAGGAGGTACATAAGGAGTTGCTAGTGAGGATTTGAAACA
This sequence comes from Chrysanthemum lavandulifolium, assembly GCA_022545495.1. Lineage (NCBI taxonomy): Eukaryota > Viridiplantae > Streptophyta > Magnoliopsida > Asterales > Asteraceae > Chrysanthemum > Chrysanthemum lavandulifolium. The sequence continues at coordinate 25,338 of CM040245.1, forward strand.
AGAGTAGAATTGATGGGACTACATGATGAAGGTTGAAATGCTGGTCCGAATCGGATTGTCCGGAGCGATTTGACCGGTCACTCATTGAACGTAACGTGAATTGTTTCCATGATATTTCGGGTTCTCTTGTTGTAGATTCGTAACCCTTCTTATTTGATGCATAACCGACAAAACTCCAATGTCCGCCTTAGCTCTTAATTTACCTAAATCTTGACCGTCATTCGTTGGATAGCACAATGCACCAAACACACGAAGGTAGGAAAGATCGGGTTTTCATTTATGGACAAGTTCATATGGAGTTTTTCCATGAGAGGTGTGTATGAGAGAACGATTTTGGGTGTAACAAGCGGTGGCAATGGCTTGACCCATAGAAACATTGGAACCTTTGAATAAATTAGCATTGTTCTTGCGGCTTCCACAAGAGTTCGATTTTGTCTTGAAACTACACCCTTTCGTTGAGGAGTTTGTGGAACACTTCTTTGATGACCGATTCCAACACTTTCATAAAGCGAATTAAGTCTTTGTTAACAAACTCGTGCCATTGTCTGCTCGAACAATTCTAACAATATTGTTGAGTCGAACTCAAGTCGTTTGATAAGTTTGATGATGACATCTAGAGTTTCATCCTTTGTCCTCAAACACTTTACCCAAGTAAATCGAGAGTAGTCATCAACAACTACTAGAATGTATTTCTTCCCATTTATCGTTTGCATTCTCATTGGTCCGCACAAATCCATATGAAGGGTATGAAGAAATTCCATTCTTGAATTTATGGGTTTTGGTTTGTGGGCATATTTCGTGCTTTTACCTAATTGGCAAGTGAACAAAGATGATTTTTTCATATTTTAACTGGGTAATCCTCGACAAGATCCTTTCGGAAAGGTTATTAATGGTGCCGAAGTTCAAGTGATTGAGACAACGATGCCATAACCATGACTTTGTTTTAGAAGCCTTTGACAACAAGCATATTGGTGAAGACTTCATCATGTCTTCGATAGAGATGGTGTATAGATTAGAACCAAGAGTACCTCTTAACAATTCCACACCATCAAGTTCTCTAACGAAGCAAGTATGTTTTCTAAAAGCCACTCTAGATCGGAATCACAAAATTGACCAACAGAAAACAAGTTATGACCAAGACCTTCAACATAATATACCGGAGATTACACTTTTACCAACAACATAATCTCCATAACCCATAATTGCTCCGAAATGATCGTTCCCGAATCTAACAAGATGCCGATAAATTTACTCACGAAGTTCATGAGCCACGACGGTCTCCAATCATATGCTTGGAACGGCTGAGTCCAGTACCACGTAAGCGATTTGAGCGATATGCGGTTGAACACATGCAAGAATGGATAATCGGATAATTGGGATCCCTATGCAAGAATGGGTTCCATTTGGTTAGTAACATTGATTGGAACTCCCACATCGAAATAGAAACACCCATATTAGAAATAGAACAATGGAATCATCGAGGGATAGATGCAATGCTAGTGTCCAGATTAGACCTATTCAAAGTATGTTCACTTCTTAAGGAATAGTTCTACCAGAGGCATCCATTTTCTAGTGGCATTGCTAGATAATTTAGGGCACATCGATTAAGATTGAATGGCCAAAAGGTATCCATTGATAACCTATCTTACTAAATTTCTTCCTGTTGGTTTCTAATGTTTTCTAACCTTCTTTTGCCAATGCCTTTTAGCCATCTTAGTTTGATTTTTGCATTAACTATCTTAACGGGCATTTATCGACTTTAATCAAATCATTCATACCACATTCAAGATTAGTAATGAAACCACGCAATCATCATTACATGTTTTGCCAAAAGTAGTAGAATTCACATTAATTACGAAGATGCTTAGAGCTAACACTAGAATCAACACGATTTGTTTTATTCAAATTCTCCCTAAGGTGATCTTCTACTTTCTTCCAATGAACATTCCTAGCATGCGAGGTCCTATCATTCCTTGTGTTGCCTTGAAACTTTGACATGCTTGCTTTGGTGTCACTTGATTACTCTGTAGAGGAATTGGAACATTAGTTGGTTTTGCTACTTTTGCTTTCTGAACTAGATGTGCTTTGGGATATGAACTATTTGAAGGCACATTGAACTTCACTTTCTTAATGGAGGTCTTTGGGATCAAATGGTTTGTATACTTAGCACTAGGAATGGAACAAGGCATCAGGTATCAAGCCTTTATCTTGCGCACCTAAGTATTTAGGACATGTTGCTATTAAGCATTCTAGAAGTTCTTGAGATCGGTTGGCATATAAGCAAACCTAATATATCTATCAAGTGGTTTATTTATGAAATCCTCTTCCACAATCTCACGGAGACATTCTAGACTATCCTTAAGGTGAGAGAAATAGTTATGAAACACAAGTTCATTATTCCTAAGATGAGGAGGAATGTATTTAACAATCAAAGCATATTTGCAACAAGGATGACTTTGATGCAACATTCTCCCCATTGGTCATTGGCATTTTCCTTTTCCCGACTCTTGATTCTCAATTTCCTTTTGTAACGAAGTTATTTGTTCATTGTTCTTGTCACGAGTGACTTTCATTGAATCATATAACTCTTTAAAGTGTCGTTTAACCTTTTCATTTTCTTCTAGAAAACTCTCATTTTCCTTTTGTAAAACATTAACCAAGTTTTGAAGATGAAAAGTTTGAGAATTCCGAGAATCTAAAGGAGGAGGCATTTGGGAGCCGGTCACATTGTTCTTTTCACCATTTAATTGTGAAATTTGGGCTTTCAACTTTCGATCGTGTTACAATGAGCTTGAATTGTTCATCACGTTTGTTTATTTCAAAAGCGCATCAAACTCGGAACATCCGAGGATGTCTTGATATTTGAGGTTTTGACATTTTCTTTAAGATGTTGATATTTTAGTTGCAAATCAAAATGTTCAACTTCTAGTTTAGAAAGATGTTTTACCAAATTATCGTGATCATCCTGATCAATTTTCTCATTTAGTTTAGAGTTTTTGATTTCAAGCTCAATGACACGATCATGGAGACTTTCAAACTTTCATGAAATTGCAATAGTAATAGAACAATTAGTCATGAAATCGATAATCGAAATCGATTCTCATTTAATGTATGCAAGTTCTTCCTCTCAATTTCATTATATTTTAAAGCTCGCTTAGTCACTAACCTCAACAATCATTGCATCAAATTCCTTTTCCATAAAACACATTAAGACTCTCAAATTGATCTTTAGTTGTTTAAAGAAAGGCATGACCTTGTTAAGACATGAAACCCTTTCCCTTGATTAAGATCCTTTTCTTACAATTATGAAAGTCTTTGAAGATATGTCTTGAAGATATGAAATCTTGAAACTTGGAAAGAGTCAAAGAGTCAAAATCTTGCTAAAGACAAAGTCAAAGTATCGCACCTAGAAGTCAAAATCTTGCAAGAACAAAGAACTGTTATATTCGTTTATGGAAAGTATTGTATTCTATGTTTAGATTACTTGTCGTACAAGGTTATCAATTGTAAACCGACTAGGATATCCTTGAGCCTATAAAAGGACTCCTATATTGGCATTAGAGTTACGAGTTTTACGAGTTTTATGAGTTTTAGAGTTTACGAATTCACAAGTTAATTAGTGTTTTAGAGAGAAGTTCGATTATCTTAGAGTTGTATTAGAGTATCTGCATAATAAGCAGATTTAGAGTTTATAATAAAAGTAATTCTTCTTAGCTTTGTTAAGTAAATTCCGCGTACTTAATAAAGAGTGCTCAGTGTTTCTTTGTTAATAACTTAGGATTTATCCGAGGTTGTTAAACCTTAACAAGCTAGTTAAGTTAGTTTGATTAAAGTATATCGATCCAACAAGTGGTATCAGAGCTTGTGTGGAAACTCTGACTAGGAAGAAACCCTACTTCAACAACATTCAAGATGTCATCAAGCTGTTCCACCACCCTCAATCACCTCACTCGAATTCCAATAATCAAGAAGGAGAATATGATCTCGGTGCATGAAGATGAGGCGTTATATTGCCATTCTGGACCATGCTCTATGGAATGTAATTGTGAATGGCAATGAAGTTGTTCGAACCTATTGATATTCTGGACAACCCAAGGCACCTAAGGCGGTCTTACCAAGAAGAACCCTAAGGAATCAAGAAAAGGCACTAAATATTCTCTTATCGCCATTCCGGATGGTCATCTTCTCAAATTTCATGATGCTAAAGATGCTAAGCGACTTTGGGCTGCTCTCAAGACCAGATTGGAGGAATGAAGCCTCTAAAAGATGCATGAAATTTGCTGAAACAACAGTTTGAAACTTTCACATTGGTGAAGAGAGAGTCTTGATGCTGCATATGATAGGTTTCAGAATCTCCTCAACATGTTGGAGTTATACAAGGCAGAAGTATCAGTTGAAGATGCAAATTTGAAGTTTCTAAGGAGTCTGCCATCTTCATGGCATGTGATTGCTACAATGATGAGAGGACAACAAGGTTTGGATGTCATGGACTTTGATGATCTCTATCATCAATTGAAGGTGTATGAGCATGAGATGAGTGGTCAAACAAATTCTAAGTCTCACATTATTGCTTTTCTATCATCTCGAAAAGAAGGCGTACTTCAATCAAAATCCGCTTCTCCTCAATCTTGTTTCTCAAATCTTCTTTGCTTACACACCCCCTCATATGCTCAAGCAGCCCCACCAACTACCACTATGCACTCAGATGAAGTTTTGTGCTCATTCTTTGCACAACAAGCCGGTTTACATCACTTATGAAGAAGATCTAGCATGATTGAAGAAGATGCACTTGAAGAAATTGATATCGGTGGTAAGTTGCTATGATCACTGCAAGGATCAAAAAGTACATGAAGAAGACAGGCAAAGCATTGATTTCAAACCAAAACAAGGCATAACTTTTGACAAATCTAAAATTGAATGCTTCAATTGTCAAAAGACCGGTCACTTTGCAAGGGAGTGCGGGTTTGCTAAGTATCAAGCAAACAGAACATCCGAGAAGCCAAAACTTGAGCTTAAGGAAATTCCAATTCTTGAAACAAAGGCTTTGGTTGCTCAAGAGAAGTTATCAGTTGATTGGAGTGAAGAGTTTGATGATGAACCGGTGACTTCTTGTATGATAGCGATGGAAGAAGTAGTTGAAGACACAGTGGAAGCATTGGACCGAGCATTGCTTTTGATGAAGAACCCGAACATGCCGCTTTGGAATCGATGATGGCTTTGGAGGATTTGATTGGAGCAAAGAAAGTGAAGATGATCTGTTCTTCTTGCAATGGTGGCTACTTCACCAACTCGGTCTCCTATCTCGAGGTATGCTCCAATGCTATGATTTTTATCATAAATTACTTAGCAGTTATGTGATTGAGAGAGATAATTGTGTTAAGGCTAGGTCTGAGGTAGTTGGTTATCAAATAACCTAAGAATCTATGGAAGCCAAAATTTTAGCACATGAAACTAATGAAGTAGCTTGGGCTAAAAAATATGAACAACAGGATTACCAATTAAAACTTAGTGAATGGAAATTAAACTGTAAAATTGCTGAAATTGAGAAATTAACTAAGGAAAGAGATGATTTGTTAGTTAAGTTTCTTTGCTTGGAATGAGTCTGTGTCATCCCATGTTTCTTATGTTGAAAAACAAAGAAGAGCCTACATTAGAACTGGATTAGGTTTTGGAATGGATTTTAGTAAACTAGAAGAAAACCAATCTAGTGATCAGGATGAAGGTGATTTTGAGGATATACTCACTAGTGATGAAGAACTCATTAATTATGTAGATACATCTAGTAATGAGGGTTCAATAAGTGACTCACCTCCTGAATATAAGAAAGCTAATGATTATCATGCTGTTCCCCATCCCACTGGCATTCATCAACCCCCTAGGACTGATGTTTCTCGTTTTGGAGTAGACAGTCTTGAGTTTAGGAAAAAGCTAGTTGCTCAATCTAGGTCTGAAAAACCCAAAGAACCTGTTGAAAACAATGTTCAAAATCAAGCAGTACCTTCACATCAAAGTACTGCTCCACAAGCAGTACCTTCTTCAAAACCTTTTCAAAACAGTACTGCTAAACCTTTTTGGGATAACTTTGGTCAAAACAGGTTTAATCATTCACCAAGGAGGCAAAATAATTTTGGGCATAGACATAGAAGATGTCACTTTGGAAATATGGGTCAAAAGCGTGTTTTGTGTGTTTTAGTCCTAATCATCTAATTAAGGATTGTGAACATCACTCGAATACCTTAGAAAATTTCCAAAGAACAGGACTGCCAACCAGAAACCTAGAGAGCACAAACCAGTTTGGAATAATTCAAATAGGGTCAATCACGAAACTTCTCACCGGATCATAGATACCCACATCGAGAAGACCTTTTCAAAACCTTTAGTATCTCACATCACTTTCCAAAGCATTAATTCGGACTAGTACTTTCCAAAATCTTGCTCGCTTAAAACAAGGTCTCGATCACACTATATGGAATAGGAGTCCTAGGAGATCTTACTATCAACCTAGAAGGTATTACAATTCACATAGGGATCTAGATCAGGAACCACGTGTTAAACTAGAATGGGTTAAGAGAGGAAAGTCTTGAGGGACAAACAATACTTTCAACAAAAGTGAATCGATGTTTTTGTGATACAAGCAAAGAAGGATAGACTTGTAAAAGAGATTTATATTGAAAAACCAGAAAGTTTTGAAAAACCACATGCTAAAGATCAAAAGATAATTCTGGATCATCATTTGAAAGATAGTGGACATTACATACTCAAAGAATTTGAGTTTGTAACTCCACAAGGGAACACAAGTCAAGAATGGCTTGGGTTCCTAAAAATTCTAACTCTTTTCTTTGTGTGTGGGGCAACCTAGAAGAGGAGCTTAAAGATCATCTTATTGTGGATAGTGGTTGCTCGGAAGTATGACAGAGACAAAGAGATCTGTCTAATTTTAGGAAGATTAGTGGAGGAAGAGTTGCATTTGGGAATGATCCCAATGGAGGAAAGATTATCGAAAAGGAACTATCAAAGCGGGGCTTATAGATTTTGAGAATGTTAGATATGTGAAGGAGCTTAAGTTCAACTTGTTATTAGTCTCTCAAATTTGTGATAAAAGCATCTTGTGTTATTCATCGACACGAATGTCTCATCCTTTCCTCTCGATTTTAAGCCTGTTGATGATGAATTAGTAGTACTTAGAGTACCAAGGACAAATGATGTGTATAGTTTAGACATGAAGAGTCTACATTCTTATGGAAGAGCCACATGTCTGGTGGCTAAAGCAACATCTGAAGAGGCACATCAATGGCATAGAAGATTGGGCCATGTCAATTTCAAGAACATCAACAAACTGGTCAAAGGAAATCTAGTTAGAGGTTTACCTTCAAAGACTTACAAGAATGATCAATCATGCTTGGCATGCAAGAAGGGTAAACAACACAAAGCTTCCTGCAAGAAGCTTGAAGAGAGAACTATTAGAGAACCCTTGGAGCTATTACATATGGATTTGTTTGGACCTGTTTCTGTAGCAAGTTTAAACAAGAAAAAGTATTGCTTAGTTGTAACAGATGATTGCAGTAGATTCAGTTGGGTATTTTTCTTGGGTTTTAAAGATGATACTTTTGATGCTATTCAGACTCTCATAATAGCCCTTGAAAACCAATTGAGACTCAAGGTTAGAGGTATTAGATGTGATAATGGGACTGAATTCAAGAACAAGCTGATGGATGAATTTTGTGCTAACAAAGGCATAAAAAGGGAGTTTAGTATTGCAAGAACACCACAACAGAATGGTGTTGCAGAGAGGAAGAATAGGACTTTGATTGAAGCAGCAAGAACAATGTTAGCAGATTCTCATCTACCTATTCAATTAAGGCGGGAAGCATTGTAATGTACTTGCTATGTAGTCTCTGTCACCAAACCACGAGATGAAGACACCTTATGAATTGGCGATGGGCAATAAACCCAACATTCGTTTATGAAGCCTTTTGGATGCCTCTCACTATTCTAAACACTATTGATAACTGGGAAGTTTGATGGCAAGTCGAAGAAGGCTACTTATTGGGTTATTGCACTACCAATAAAGGCTTTAGAGTATACAACGAGTTACTAAGAAGGTTCAAGATTGTCTTCATGTTGAGTTTTTAGAAGATCAAGACAATGAGAAAGGTAAAGGTCCCGATTGGATGTTTGATCTTGAGGTTTTAACTCCTTCAATGAACTATGTACCGTTAGAGAAGAAAATCAACCATGCATAATGGAGAAGATTTACAATATGTTGTTCATGGAGTTCATATTAGACCCGATGTTGTTTATGATGAAGATCCTGTAAGTCCAAAACAAAATCAAGTTCCAAAGCAAAAGTTCCCAAGCAAATCTTGTTGCACCGTAATCCTTTTGTCTGCCGAGGATCAATCTATACAAGAGGAACTTAATCGATGCTTCTTCAAGATGTATTAGCACATTCTTACACCGATGAACAAAGGAGAGCTTATGAAGAGGCAAAGAAGAAGAACAAGTCTGCAGAGTACTCTCATAGTACTTTGACAAGATTTTCGACCAAAGCATCACGCACTGTTACCGATACTTTAGATGATTTGGATGATCCTACCATGCCCGGATTAGAGGAACCGATGATGAACTTGAAGATGAAGGTATTTTCACAAATTCTAATGAAGGTCTTGATGTTACTAACTTGGAGGATACTTATGGAGTTCCATAGTCTCCAAGCTTAAGAATTCATAAGAATCATCCTGCTGATCAAATCATTGGTCCTTCTACTTCTGGAGTAATGACTAGACACAAAGCTAAGACTTTTTTTACACCTCACAATGCTTTACTTAGCTTTGTATATAAACAAAATAGGCTGAATCATAAGGACCATCAAACCTGCTTATTTACTTGTTTTATCTCTCAAGAAGAACCCAAGAATATTGCTCAAGCTTTGACTAAAGAAAGCTGGGTTGAGGCTATGCAGGAAGAACTTCTTCAATTTAAACTTCAAGAAGTTTGGGTTTTATGTGATCTTCCAGATGGAAAGAGAGTTATTGGAACCAGATGGGTCTTTAGAGTCAAAAGAGATGAAAGAGGTAATGTTATCAAGAATAAGGCAAGGTTAGTAGCACAAGGCTACATACAAGAAGAAGGAGTAGATTATGATGAAGTGTTTGCTCTGTGTAGCAAGGAATGAGGCTATTAGAATATTTCTTGCTTTTGCATCTTATATGGGTTTCAAGTTTAACGGATGGATGTCAAGAGTGCCTTTCTATATGGCAAGATTACAGAGGAAGTTTATGTCAAACAACCTCCTGGTTTTGAAGATCCTAAACACCTAAACAAAGTCTACAAGGTGGTTAAGGCTCTTTATGGCCTTCACCAGGCACCTAGAGCTTGGTATGAGAGACTCTCCACATTCTTATTGCAACATGGATACAGAAGGGGAGCTATTGACAAGACTTTGTTTATTAAAAGAGACAAGAAAGATATCATGTTAGTTCAAGTTTATGTTGATGATATCATCTTTGGGGCTACCAAATAGTCCATGGTTAAAGAGTTTGAGCAGTTGATGCAGAAGGAATTTCAAATGAGTTCAATGGGAGAGTTGACTTTCTTTTTAGGACTTCAAGTTAAACAGTCAAAGGAAGGTATTTTTATAAGTCAAGACAAGTATGTTACAAACATACTTAAGAAATTCAATTTTGATGATATGAGGGCTGTTACTACACCTATTAAATCTATCAATTCATTGGGCAAAGATGAAGATGGACAACCTGTTGAGGTCAAGCTTTATAGATCAATGATTGGCTCTCTTATGTATCTCACTGCATCAAGGCCTGATATCATGTTTGCAGTTTGCTTATGTGCAAGATATCAAGTCTCCCCAAAGATCTCTCACATGAATGCAGAAAGAGAATCTTCATTATTTGAAGCAACAACCAAAGTTGGGGTTGTGGTATCCAAAAGAGTCACCTTTTCACTTAGAAGCTTTTTCGGATAGTGATTATGCGGTGATAACTATGATAGAAGATCAACAACTGGAGGATGCCAATATCTTGGAAGAAGATTAGTCTCCGGCAATGCAAGAAGCAAACAATTGCAAACAACATCCTCATCAAGCCGAATATGTAGCTGCGCAGCTGTTGTGGACAAGTTTTGTGGATGCAAAATCAACTCTTGGACTATGGATTCAATTTCAAGAATACTCCTATCAACATTGATAATGAGAGTACCATTTGTATTGTGAAGAATCCAGTTTATCATTCCAAGACCAAGCATATTGATTAGGCATCACTTTATCGAGATTGCTATGAGCACATGCTCATTAATGTTGTTAAGGTTCACAGATGATAATGTAGTGATTTGCTCACCAAAGGCTTTGATGTTTCAAGATTCAATCACTTGGTGGTGAGCATTGGCATGATTAACTACTGAGCTACATTTAAGGGAGGACTATTTCGTGTTAGTATAGTCATGTGTATTGCTTGAGGGAGGATATTTATGTATACTTAGTTTATATGGAAGAATTTGGCAAAATCTTGTTTTTCCGAAAGTCTTGCTTGGAAAGTACTACTTTGGGAAAATCTTTACGTGGAAAGTCTTGTTTGTCTTATTCAAAGTCTTGTTCCAACGGTTATATTGAGGGTAATTAATGCTAACGGTAACTTTTTTATTTTGGGCGGTGATTTTCAAATCACCTATAAATAATTGCTTTCCGATTTTCCTCTATATTGATACTTAGAATCTTTCCATTTTCTCATCATCTCTATATTATTCAATACAACTTATTGTGCTTACATATTCACTTATGGTAATCAACCAACTTGTTTCAAAGCACAATATGGTGGCTAATTTGGATAAGACTGAAGCGAATATACTCTTTCATGATATAATCGATTATCTTACTGGATCACCTATCAGTTATGCTCTTTTAGTGGAGCCGGATATAATTGAGCCCTGGATTCAAGAATTTTGGGCTAATGCTAGGGATAACATGGAGAATGATGAATATTATATTCGATCAACAGTTGCTGGAAGAACTGTTAAGATTAATGAAGCCTCCATCCGAGATGATTTATTGTTCAATGATAAAGATGGGGCTATAAGGTTTGATAAGCAGTTAATATGGGATACTTTTGGACATATTGGTTATGAAGGATCTTTGACTGAACAAACGGTTAGAAAACACCTATTTTGTCCTCATTGGAAATTTTTGGTTCATGTGTTGCTCCATTGCATAAGTGCTAAGAGTACCTCTTGGGAGCAGTTTGGGTCTAATATAGCATCCGCTATGGTGGGATTAGCTACTGATAGTATTTTAAATTCTCAAGGCTAATTCTTGATGGAATGCTTTCTCATATCAATCATGGATCTAAATGGTTAATGTACCCAAGGTTTATACAAGTTTTTCTTAAACAAGCAACTTGTCGATGTACCAAAACCTATAGATTTGTTGCTGTTATTGTTCAACAATCGAAAATTTTCACTTTTATGGCTAGAAAGAGTGATAATTTCAAGGTCCGGATACACCATTAACTACCTCTATGATGGAAGTTGTTCAGTGTTAGAGCGAGATGATCGATGAAGATGATATCGATCCGCAAGGTATTGCATCTGCAAGCTTCTACTGCATCACAAGAAGGTACTGCATCTCCACAAGGTACTGCTTCTCCAAATAATGAAATTCAAGAAGATGTTGCAGTTTCACCTTCTCCATCTCCACAAAGGTCTGTTCCTGCTTCTCAATCTGAGGAACATTCACCTATTCAAGGAGTGGATTCACATACCATACCTCCTGATAAAATCACTTTGGATAATTATGTTTTAAAAAGGGAGTTGGTTAAATTGCAAAAGACTACTAAGATTCAAGCCCAAACAGATCAAGAAATTAAGTTAAAGTTTAGAAGGCTAAGACTTTTGTCCGGCCATTAGTTCAAGAATTTCGTATCGGGTCAAATCAAAGAAAAACGAACAAAGGCGCCTAAGACAAGTAAACACCTAAAGGTTCATCAACCATCTTCCGTCAATTGGGAGGTATTTAGAAGAAGAAAATTTGAAAGAAGATATGGAAGAAGAAAATGAACTCGAAAGTTCTAAAAGTCCAAGAAAAGATCATTCAAGATCGAGGAATGAGGAACAAGTTCAAGTTCAAAAGTGCGATGATCAAGGTCTTGAACAACAAAGTACTTCTTTCATGATACTTCTAGACAAGAGGTAATAATTCCAAGAGTATTAGACTTTGATGAAGAAGTCGGTCCTTCAACAACTGTACATGAAGAAGTTGTTGGTCCCTCAACTGCTTTTTCAAGAGGAAGAAG
>CM040245.1:37736-155714 GCA_022545495.1 Chrysanthemum lavandulifolium
TCAAACTTGAGCTACTCTAGTCACTGCTGCCAACTCAAACCTGAAAGGAGAACAACTTTGCAGTCAACAAAGCGTTCAACATAAAGGTCATGTAAAAGCACACATTAAACTTGTATTTCGTGAACAATGTACTAATCTGTTTAATATGGAAATACTCAATTGATGCTGAAATGAGTATGTAAAGTCTGCTCTGAAAATATACGTATAAAACAAAATGATTATAAAAGTACATATCATGCTTAATGTTATTCAATTGATGCTTAAATGCATAACACGATAAGGCTTATGGTCCTAACAAACAAACCAGTTACACTGTTATTTAGTTTTTTTTTTTTTTTTAGTGTGATGTCAACCCTTTGAGCTTAACGGGTGTAGTTATAGATCTTAGTCTAACGAAAGTAACCAAAATCGTAGGGGCTTTGCCGAAATAATTCCCATAAGGTAGGTGGTCTTAATATGATTTGGTCATATTATTGTAATATTAACACACATCTATCACACAATAATACAGCTGCGTATCAACTTCTTAAATGTCAAAGTATAATTTCCAGAACGAATTTGCAGATGTACCGCTAATCATGGTATGAAGCTATGCTATCTAGTTGGAGTAGTTGGATAAAAGGAGCAAGATACCATGATATACGAGATAAAATGACAAAAGAAAGAAAAGGCCTACTAATAAATAGACACACAAAACACCAACAAAGTAGGGTTGGATCGGTTGGTAAACCCTTGCCTCTCAACCGAGAGGTCGGGACTCCTACAAAGGCGGAGGTCCTTTCTACCTTTGGTAGAAGGCTGAAGCACCTCTCTACCTTAGGTAGGGGTAAGGCATCTACATCTTAACCTCCCCATACACGGAAGCGGTATTGGGTTCCCATAACCCGTGGAAGACGGCATTGGGCGTTACTTTTTTTACTTTTACAAAACACCAACAACAAATCGTTAAACCTTATTCGGTGGGTCATCCTTCTATGTATATGGGAAAATTGGTCATCAAAGTAGCCAAAATGGCAACTGGTTAACCAAAAAACCAGGTTTATGAAAACAATAGCCGGAACCCCACTAGATTCCTTGCTAACTTGCGAGGCTTAAATTTTGCACCAAAAGAGCTCCATGTCAAGCCGCTTTTGTCGTTGCTCCATAAAAACGTCCAACTTTCACCATGTGAATCCCACATCCGCTGCAAATAAACCAAACTCGCATGGTTTGAAGATTTTCTAGCAGGCCAATCCGCAAGGAATCTTGCGGGATTCTTTGCTAGTTTGTCATAAAATGAATTGTGTTGACCATTTTTAATCTAGTTTTAATAGAAGTGGAAGAATGGTCTTGCGGTGCAACTGGTCAAAACAGACTCCTTTTTAGGTAAGGCCGCAAGGCTTAAAATAATCGAATTGGCAAAGACTGTTTTGCCAAACTTTTAATAGAAATATAGTGTCTTGAGATTATAATAATTAGATTACTTGGGAATAACCTAAGTTTTTAAAAATAGTGTCTTGGCAAAGACATTTATGCATTTAATTTACACTTAGGAAACTTTCGACCTTTTGACCCATTGCCTGTTTTCCATTAATTTGTTTTTATCATTTAGCTCTCGACACTTAAACCTACTAGAGACAAAAGTGACCAAGAATAACAATTGTAAGTAAAGTCAGTATAGGGTTAAATTGCCACCTCTAAATTCTGATGTTACTTGTGTCTTGAGCGGTGAGCAGGGGAGGAAAGAAGCGAAAACAACAAGCTTAGAAGGATTCATACCTCATGCAATATGCTGAGCAAGACTGAGTATCTTGACATGCTTTTTCTTCCTTAGCTCATGTGGAACCGGGCGAAAACTCGGTCCCAATTGGTTTACCTTGCTTGTTGACAAGTACAACAACATTATCATCAAACTTAACCTCACTCCCATCACACCGACCATACGCATGGCAGCTCGAACAACCACACCATACACGACCTGTCCTTTCTTTACTTTTCCGCCTGGTTGGGCTTCCTTCACTGATGCTACTATCGTGTCTCCTAATCTGGCTCCTTTCTTCCCCTTCAAAACTTGTATGCACATAACTCGTTTTATTAGTATCCTATATCTTATATTTATGGATGATCATTACTACGGAGACAAGTCAACACATGCTATATCTTATATTTATGATTCATGTAAGCATAAGTTTTTTATTAGTATCCTTCATATAAATAACTAGATATGAGCGTGTTTAGACTTCTCACTATAATGTTTCGTCGGTGCATTTGATCTGTGCTCATATGCATTATTTGGCTTAACGGAGCCTATAACTTTGTTCTATTTAAGTGAAAATATGATGAATTTTGTGACCAATCAATATGCATTTGAAATTTACATATTGCCACAAATAAAAGTCACTGTACAATGAGACAACCCTCTATTATTTCATAAACTTACAGATTAACACCTACATGTCAGCAATGAGACAGTTAAAAATTAACAGTGTAGCTTTATATAGACGTGTGATCATTGGTTATGAACAAGTAGCTTTCTTACAAGTAAACCCTATATTTCTGACATTTAATAGCTAGAAAGGCAGATACAAAAGAAGTACGATATTCGAGCATTGACCTTGTAAAAGTGTAGCAGTTTACAAGCATGCTACTGGAAAACTAGTTGAAATTACTCAAATGAAGTTAAAAGAACATACCAAGAAAGCAATTAGAAGCAGAATTCGTTGCCATCTTGAGTTACTCACACGTTCCTTTTCCTACCTGCAAACATTTTATTAAACATCCCCATTATTCGTATTCTTTACCACCCAATAAAATAGAGTGGCGCAGATAAGATCATTAAACGAGACATGATTTCTGAACTTTGAAAGATAAGAAAAAACTAAACTTGTCCAAGAAAGTTCAAACTATTAAAACTCAGTTAAACTTTAACCCGCACATAAGATCACTAAATTCATGCCTAGTCCATTAACGAAAAACTAAAGTAAGTTCTGAAGCCTTGTTATTTTCACCTTACAACATCTTCTTCAGCAAAGACTTCAACTAACTAAAAACAACACATTTGACACTTAACAAGAGTCTACTAATAAAAACATAGCAATAAGCTTTCAATCATTTGTTATGTAAACTAGAGCTTTATTATATAATAACGGAATTAATCGAATCATAATGGTCCAAAATGACAGCAGTAAAACACATTTCTACACTAATTCTCTATCATATTTTCAGTTAGGCATTTCATCAAACACTTTATGTGCATTATAATAAAACACATTTTCAATAATTGATACTCATTTCTACAATATCTTCATTGAGTGATTTAATCGAACAGCTTATGTGCATCATAAAAAGGGATTTTCTAGAAACACATTTTCAATAATGTATATACTCATTTGATCGAAGAGGTTATATATTGTGGGTTTTGAATCAGGGTTATAATTAACTGATCTATAAATTACATGGGATGTCAAATTAGCATAAAATATTAAATATAACTACTGTACTATGTAATACAGTAAGTTTATATGAGAAAAGAGGAGTACCTGTAAATGGGTGTTGACTTTTTTATGATTTGGGTCCAGACAAATAATCAAGGGGGAGAAATTTTCTTTCCTTTTTTTTCCTTGGGTTAGCTAGGTTTTTGGGAGCCTACTAATATCCGGGTATTTATGATAAGTTTGGTATAGAAAATTTCAAAAAAATAAAATGAGTTAGAGAATAGTAAATTCAGAGAATAGAAATCAGTAAAGAATTTTGTTCAATTCTAATATTTGGTAACAGTAAATACATGAGAAATGAAAAAAAATATATTTTTTTAAATAACATTTTGTCATATGAGAGAGACTCACATGTATTTGTTTGTTGATTTTTAAAAATATATATATATTTTTTCTAAATAATAATTCTAAAAGAATATAATTTTTTCTAAATATGTAAAAATATATATATTTTTAAAAGTTTTTATTTTTTATTTATTTTTTTTTAAAATTATTTTAGAAATTTTTTTTAAATATTTTTTGAAAAAATTAGTTTTTGAAAAAATTATTTTTTATAAAATTATTTAATTTTATTTAAATGTATTTTTTTCTAAAAAATAACAAATTATTTTTAAATAATCTATGTGATACTAAAATACACATGTAAGTTTAAAAGGAAAAATATGTATTGTAAAAAATTATAGCCATCTATTCTAATTAATATAAAAAAAATCTTTTATTTTTTTAAATTAAAAATCTCACAAACCGTTATTTATTCTGTGAAAAAATCATACCATCACGACGAGAATTAAGTCATATTTCTATAGAGGACAGTTCTATATACTTGACAATTTTTTGTGAGTTTTGAAATTTACGTCTGTTAAAATCATATTTGATTTATTATTTTAAATTGTAAAATCACATGTGATTTACGCCTTAAAGTATACATCACATGTGATTTCAAATCACATGTCATTCCCTAACATATAAATCACATGTAACTTTTTGAGACACAAATTTAACATTGAAACTAAACTCGAAAAAAAAATTTGTCGAAAGTATATCAAGTGCCCATCTCTTGAAGGATAAATTATTCTATTCGCGATAGTGTATTTTTGTCGCTTAACTATGCATCGTTTGTAGGATATTTTTTATTTATTTATAAATGTGGAAAGTGATTTTTTAATGAAAATAGATGGCGAATTGGTTCAATGGGTATATAAATACTACGAGGTCTATATTGATCTCAAACTCTTATTGATTAATGAAGTTTTTATTAAAATTTTCAACTCCAAAATATAGATGGCTCGATCAATAACATAAGTTGACTCGACAAAAATCTCCAAGTCTATATAATTCTATTTGAGTATTCCACCACTCTTGATCAATTTAAGTTTATGAAATTTAATAACGAATCATTAATCTAATAACGGAACCTCATCAATAAATACAAATAACCAAGCACAATATACACACAAATGTACAAATCTATACTCCTTGGTTTTCAATCATTTTTTTATTACATTTAAAGCGAAAAAAAATAAAGATGAAACACAAAGATGAATCGAACCACCATTTCACCTCACATCTAACAACAACAACAAACATGTCTATCCTATGTCTCATCCTCCTCAAGAAACCACAATCAACATCCATCTCCAACCAAGACTCAACACAAAATAAAATTAAACAAGATCTCGGATAAGCTCAAACTTTGTTTGCAATCTTCTTAAGATTTAATTTAAATTTAAACATACCCATCATCGATCTACAAAAAATAAAAATAAAAAATAACAAACAACCTACCCGAGACCTTTCACAAATCTTGAAGCCAACTAAGAGAGTACCTTGGGTATGCATTTGTGTTCGTGAAACATAATCAAGAAAAGGGTTCGTGTCTCTTTCTTTGTGTGTTCGTATAACAGGGAAAAAAAAAGGTTTTGTTATGTCTTTTTTTTTGAGTTATAAGGGTGATGGATAGATTATTAAGACAAGAAGTATTATTTTTTAGAAGATATATGTTTGGTGCTTGTTTGTGCGTTTTGGTTGCAAGAAGAGAGAAGAGTGGAGCGGCTTGTGTGTGACTGCACAAGAAATGTGTAAGAAGTGATAGTTGCACAAAATCACGGATAACATCTTCTATCCTTAAGGTTAAAAACTTTGATTATGGGTTGTATGATGTTGTAGGATCGTGATTATTATGTTGTTTGATGATTCGGGTGGTCTAGGACAATGATTAAATAAGAAAGCCATTAGAGAGATGAAGATAGTAGAGAGGAGGTTCTTGAAAGAGAGTTGCTTTAGAAAATGAAATGTTAGATTCAAAGAAGCCACACCCTTCCATGGATGGAAGGGGTATTTATAGTTACAATGAATACGTCCTCCTATCGGACTGTGGATCAGGCATACGATGGGTAAAGACCCGTCCTTCCTCCACGGTGTTACACTACGCTAAACTCAACTAATAACTAAGTAATAAAGTCACAAATAACGTAACTAACGATATGTCTACGAGCTAACTTATGCTAGATAATATTTGGGGTGACCGACTCTTCACAATGGAATTTCCAATTCCTAACAATCTCCCCCTAAGGGAGGTCACCCCATGTTTTACATTTCGAATCCTAGCATTCTATTTTATCTTTAGTCTTGAGCTCGTAGACTTTTTAATTCTTCACTTCCGCAATCTTTGTGCTTAAGTAGTGCAACTTCAAAGTCCGAATGATTTGTACTTTTAAGTGGAGGCCTTTAACTGATCCACATCATGATGATCTCCGAGCTTTAATTGAGATCATCAGCCACAATAAATCTCTGGATCACCCTTTATTGTGTTGCCATCATGTGAAGTTGTGACTTTCGGACCGACATGCTCACACTTTTGAATCATGACATCTTTCCATCGAGTAGCGGAAGCTTTCTTGATTCATGATATTTGCGCAACGAGGCGAAGCATAGTATAGAAATATCGAGCCGGGTTATGTAGATAAGCACAAGTCATGATTTCTTCAATTAAGTGTGGATGTTGTGAGCATGTGGCTTTAGATTGACTCTCAATTCGATCGGTATGTAATCGTCCAAATGTACCGCAAACAAGCAGTTAGCAATAAAACACACGAAAGTATCTTTGATCACTTCGTTGAATTGAGTACACGCCCACGGTTCCCGTTGATCGATACAAATCTTGCTGTGATCGGTAGGATTCCTAAGAATCTCCTTGACGGGGTTTCGCAGTTGTTCAAGTCGTTCTCAAACCGGAACGTCTCAAAGAAGACAACACGGGTGAGTGAACCAAACAAATTGAGATTCACCGATTGATGAAAATGATTTGAAAACAATCGTGTATTGCTTAAGATAAAGAGTTTTTCAATACGACGAAGGTTTAGAAGAAGAAATCAATTTTCAATCATAAATACCTTTTATTTTGAAAACATAGTACACAATCGAAGTGCTAGAGACAAGAGTTTTTGAGCACAACGACCGGTTTTCAAAGGTATCCGTCAATCCTTTTCCTTTACCAAGGTTGATTCAAGATTGAATTGCCCCATCGTTTCTATCCGGTTGTCACAAGCTTGATCTTTAGAAAAGATCTCACATGTCACCCACCAAGAGCTTGTTTGATGTTGGCTCTAGAAGGATTTCCATCTTCATCGTGAATACTTTTACATATTACTCGGATGTTCTGGCAATACCACAAGGATAATGCGTAGGACTCTCAATATATATACTTACTTTCCACATTGTGTGAAACATCAAGTCTTCATTAATTTAGTGTCCTAATGAGATATTGTGGATGATCTCTTGGCTCTAGACTCAATCGTGCATATTTGGTTCCTATGCCGGAGACTAGGGAGAGGGTCTCCTTCTTCAATATCAACAAACTCTAAGAGAATGAAACAAGTCCTTTTAAGAGAACTTGAGTAGTTTGGGAAGTTTAGTGCAGTGCGTCACTGGGTCCATGACGTCTTGTATTCAATACCGATGTTACCTTGGTAACCACCAGTAGCATATGAATTGAACCCGGTTTCTGCCCTAAGGTTGAAGTGTTGGAGGGCTATTTCTTTTCACCCTTTTCACATTTAATTCTTTTTCATTCTTCAACCCCTTCAGTGCTTACCGAGACTTCATAACTAGAACCTTGTTGGGTTTATTCCAATTCTAGCTCTATCTCAGTCCACACTCTTCCCATATCTCACTTTTATCCTTTTTTCATCATACCAAAGGACTCTACACTATCTAGTGGATTGTCCGTGGGTAGATCCCTCCGGTTCTGGCGGATCGTGGGAACTAATACCTAACCTCACCATCCTTATAACTCCATACATAAAGTAAAATGGTCGGCCTTTTGGTACAGTTCATTCCTTCTCGAAACCAATTGAAAAATCATTTGGAAAATCCAATCAAGGTACTTGTGACATAAAATCAAAGCATTTTACACTTAATAGTTTTGATCATTTAGAAATGCTCACCCTCAACATGTGCATATGATTAGTAATTTGTTTAGCGCATGGAGGCAAGAGTTCTTTAGAAATAATTTCTTTGATCACAATTTCCGTGGAAAAAGCCATTTGATTTTCTTGGTAAATTCTCCCCCTCAATATGTGCGTTGGATATTTGTAAATCATTTTGCACATAGAGGCAAGAGGTTCTTTGAAGTACTTTTCACGATTGCCAATATTAACCATTCGCTCCCCTCAATATGTGCCTCGATATACGAAAGAGTTTAGCACATATTAGAGAACTGCACAATGAATCAAAATGATCACCTTTTATCATATTTCATTTATTAAATCACAAATTCTCCTCGATCAAAATATCAAATCCTTTGAGATTTTGGATCCCAAGTGATTTAATTAGGTTTAGAAAACATGGGAGAAAATGTGTCAGGATTAAATTTAGAAATCGACAGATAAGGATCAATATAAGGCATTAAAGATTGTTAGTGTCAGGTATGCTAGTTTTAAGAGATCTTTAGGTAAAACAAAACAATTTCACAATCAAACAAGAACAGAAAAAATTTCATTTTGCAAGATCTTTGAGTATTAAAGAAAATCACACCATGACATAACATTAAATCTTTAGATACCACATTTTAACGCACAAACGGACTTTTAGGATGAAATATCGTTTGAAAATATTTTATATTAAATCACTCTCCCCCTCAATCGATGACCGTAGTCGATGATTGAGTGACTTAAGTTTTGATAAAATGAAGTCCCGTGATTTCCAAAATTTAGGTTCAATTTATTTTCAAAACAATATTTTTCCATTTTCAAAATAATGTTTTCAAAATTGTTTAAAAATGGTATCTTGCACAAAGATACGTTAGGTGGATGAGAAGCTTTTGTTGTTGTTCTTTGAGGGTTGGAAGAAAACCGTCTGCAGATGCGATGAGACTTCTTACGTTGCATTTAATGCCAAGCGAGGTCGAATTAAGCTCCGTTTCTTCATTTTGCGATGAAGAAAACCATCTGCGATGCGGTGAGACCTCTTACGTTGCATTTTCCATGCCAACTCTCCATAGAAGTCCAATTAAGCTTCGTTTCTTCATTTGTCAACCCAAGATATAGTTACCCTTTCCTTTCGGCATCCAATCATCGAATTTGTGGGATCCGGATCGGGAACATTCTTATAATCCATGATATCGCATCGTTAGTGAACACACATACGATATATGGTGGTCGACATCACCCAAACAAAGAATCGACTAATAAAAGTCAATTCAACATATCAATCACTTCATATAAAGTATGGAATAACGTGTTCATCAAACTCTAATCATCTAACCCTAACAATCATATCATAAATTCCTAGTCCTTCGACATAGACAAATATCATTTTTAATTAAGCACGTAGGATAATTAAGAAAGTCCGTTAGATGATATAGATTTGAAAACATTCTCCCCCTCAATCAAAGACTTGTTTTCTGAAAAGTTTAAAAGCGCTGAAGTCATTGATTGAGTTTTCAATTTTTTACAAAAATTCTGAACCAGATTGATTTTTCAAGCAACTCATTTTCCACCATTTTGAAATACAACAAATATTTTTCTAAAGAATTTTTAGACGGAAAAACATTTGTGTAGGAACAGCAGTCCTTCGACATACTTTCCTCATTTTGTTTTTAGGATAAGTGCTCGGAATATTTGAAAATGGGTTTAGCGCATCACTTTCCTTTCTTGAAGAATGGGTTGCTATCAGAAATAATAGCAAGCCATTATTTGAAGCACGGGTTACAGTCTGAAATAACTGCAAGCCATAGTTTGTGACATGTTTTGGAAAAGAATATTTACACCTCCTGCTCGAACTTCATCTATGGTCCCGTGCCATTATTGAATGACATTTATAAGACCGTAGATGTTATCGATACCAGAAGACATGTCTTGAGAAAAACAATATTTTTGGTTTTTTTTTTTCAAATTTTTCTGATTTTTATGGGATTTTGTTGATTTTATATTTTTCTATTTTTTTTTTATTTTTTTTTATAATTTTGTATTATGTTTTTCGATAAATATGTACAATGATAGAGTAGATGATATAATTTAAGAAGATGATGATACGAGTATCGAGATAAGGATATCGAGCGACCCGTTGTAGAAGATAGAAGTCATCATCTCTTAAACATTCACCACCAAAGCTTAGAGGCTCGAATAGAAGATAGAACATGAGCCTTTGAGAAATAGAGACTTTGGCGCTTCCCCAAAACCGAAAATCCATTAGATGAGCAGATTCAAGCTCTATTTCAAGCTTGCCTTAGCAGTGCAGAGAAGCACACCATTATCATAAATCCACCGCTCCTTTTAAGAACGATAATCGAGATTCTCCTTTCGGGTTATATCATCAAGAAGAACGACAACGTATCATCCCACACATAAATAAATCTTCTCAAATTTCATTACCATGAAGTCGAAGCTATGCATCCCCAACGAGTTGTCAAGAGACCACTTCCCCAAGTAGATGAATTGATGCGATCGGTCTCTTAGACTAGAGCTCACGAACCCGAATACACATACCCAAAGACAAAGAAACTTATACCATCAAAGTAGCAGATTAAGTCCAATAGCCAAAGAATAACCCCGATGAATACTTTTCTCTCCCCAAGAAAGTGTATGAAGCTCAAGAACCCAAGTACCGAATGCCCAAAGGAGAATAACCGATAACATTGAAGAAGCGGGCCGAATCACGATTATCTCTGCGGATGACAATCACTGCGGATGTCCACTCCGAAATAAGAGATTATATCTCTGAATCACTGATTAAGCCCTCAAGTGAAACAGCTGAACGCCCCCAATGTACACAATTCTATCTCCCCTGATGATTGCGATAACATCGAAATCATCACACACTTGTTTACCTCTTTTATCACCAGAAACTAACTCTTTCATCTCTTCCCCCACATAGTTGGAATAAGAACACTAAATGCCATGAGATAAACATTGAGTTTCTCTGCGGTAATGACCTTCGTCTTCCCGGGATATCTTCAATCACTTAGAAGTATTAAGTTCATCAAGTTTACTCGCGTTTAGATGCTTGTCTCCTTCCCTTCTTGGTTTTGACACTTGAATCGGCAACATCTTATCGACCCAAATGCTTGAAATATGTTGAGAAGAACATCATTAGCTCGATATATCTATGAGAATCAACTTCTTTGAAGAATAACGTGAGCAAATCTAATTAGGGATTAAATTTGGCTTTTCACTCTCCCCAATTAGTGCTCTCCCTAAACCAACAATCTTTATGATGAATGATAGAATTAAAAGAAGTCTTTAGATCGTTAAGTGCAACTCGTCTTTAGTCTTCTAACATGTACCGGAAAATGTAGAACCGATGTAGACTCGACCTTCTTCAAGATTGTCCAATTGGGGAATAGAAAAGTTAACATCTTCATCTCACCAAAAGCATCCCAATTAACTTACATCTTGCAAATCCCTTAACTAAAATCCTCCCAATCAAACAAGAACATAAAGATGTTCATCAAGGAAATCGACAATCGACCCATAACGAACACACTAAATGGTAACACCAAACTACCAATCACATCAAACAAGAACAAAGAGATTGTTCGGAATCATCATGTTGATGTGAGCGTGAAGCATTAACCGGAAGCACTTTGTTGATAAACTCATCGGTCCGTGAGAAGATGTCAACCAACGACTCTTAGAAGAAACTCCATGTAACGATAACCCGATAAGAAGAAGATCGGTTCTTACATGAGTTAGAGCCGTTGACCATTTATTCTCGAAATCAATCAAACATGCGGTAAATTCACACTTCTTCTCCCCTCAAGAATTGCATACGGAGTTGCCATTCTTGAATGAATAAGTGAATATCTTCAACAAATGTAGTCTATTCACACTTCTCCCCCGCAAAATTAGCACATGATGTCGCCATCGTCATTATAGTTGAGCAAGTGGAATAAGAGTAATTATCATTAGTCCGGTTCACTTAATGACTGAAGCGCATGGAAAAAGCATGAAGCATGTTGATGAGAATGGTCATAATAAGAAGATTTCTCTTCTTCCAAGATAAAGCGCCTTCAAACGTACACTTTTCTTTTCTTTAGAGAACGAGGCTTGAGCTGTTGTGTTCAAGCGTCCAAATCTCTCTTTTCAACCTCTCTTGGCAAACTTATAATCAACCCCATTATCATTCAAGTGGGCTCTTTGTTGTGACGGTGATGGAGAAAACCCAATATGATGAATTTGACCACAAGAAAACTAACGCGAACTCGTGACTTAAACTTGCACATATGTAACAAAGAGCGGTGCGAGACTTCATCCTCCATTGAATCTCTAAGTACTCTATACTCATCATCCAACCAACCATCAAGTATAAGATGTACATCACCTCTTAAAATCCACAATTCAATGTGACATCGAGCACTACAACGTAACTCCTTAAAGTGATAGTTATTTTGTGGTGGTAAGAGCCCAATTCCCCAAGTGGTAAAAGAAAAGGTAAAAGTCACCCAACAATAACTAGATTTCCAAGTCTTCGTTTTGATAATAAGCTTGAACAAGGATCTTGAAGAATCTTCATCCAACCATCCCGATACCTTCAGATACTAAGTACACTCCGTGATATTTCACTTCAGCCTCAAATAAATAATACTGAATTAACGCCGTTGTCACATCTTCTGGTTAAAAGCTCAACTCTAGCCTCCTTTTACATTTTAAGTGAACTCTGATAATGGTTTCATCCCGACCATGGTTAAAAGCACATAACCCCGTAAAATCATATAGTAACCAAACTGCCATGACGTATATCTAAACACACATCCAATTCATGAAGTACACCCTTTTATCCCTTCTTCGAAGTAGAAACCGTAGCAACAACATCAGATAAGATCCCGAAATAAACTTTCCTTTCTCCAGGATGGTTCCATCATCACGGATTTTACAATTCTATGGTTTAAACCGAGAAATAATTTCTTCATGGATTTTACAAAACTAAGAATAAACCGTAAGATAGATCCGAAATGCACTTTACAATTACCATGATGTTTCCATTGTCACGGATTTTACAAGTCTATGATTTAAACCGAGAAATAGATTCTTTCGCGGGATTTTACAAAATCAAGACAAAACCGTAAACAATGTCAGCTTGAATGTGTTATGACAACTTTGGTTTCAGTGAATTATCTGTTTTAGGGGAACATGTAGCGGTTCATCAATGGTTCATTATCCAACATCATCAACATCATCAACATTCCAATAAACACTTTGGTAAACACATCATTCACGTATTCTGTCGGCCATTGCAGTGACAACATGATGAAGTAAACCCGATATGCCACACTTGATCATGAAGTGAAATTCCCTAGATTTGTTACTTAAGCTTGTACTAATCCTCGTGAAAAGAAGCGGTGTACCCAATGTACTAAACCTCTTGACATTCTCAATCGAGTGAGACACCGTAGTGATAGCTACGTTGTGGGTTAAGTGAGAAAGAATCACAAACGCAACTAAATAGCCAAGTCTTTATCACCCTCTATAAACGCCCAAACAAGTCATCTTGGCGGAAGGGTAGAAAGAAAGAAGACAAAATAAGTGAACGCGCCCGGAAAACCTCACTTCAAATTCAAGCAAGAAACATCGTACAAACAACCACGTAGTCAACTTTGTTGAACCATCAATTCAAGCCGTGACATATTATTCTCATTGAGTATGTAAGAACCAAAGTACCAATCTCATAACACTAACGAATCTCAACATTACACCAAATCTCATCATCAACTTTTAGCTCAAATGCCTCAAAACAAGTTCATCAGTAACAACACTCCATGATCCATTCAAAGTGAGAACTACTCAACCCATGATATAACATGATTCTGAGACCAATATAATCCGGATCACATTACTCACAATTACCTCGTACCTATCAAGTGTGAAATTTTTTTGTACAACTTCTCAAATGTAAGATTTTTGTGATATATCAAGGAATACCGAAACATCCGGATTATGAATACCCAAACAATGTCCAAGTCCACGAATGGATTCCGACAACAATATCCAAAAATGTGAATTTTCAACATATCCGAATCATGAATGAGGCCTAATATCAATGCGTAAACTCAATATCATGTCTCGATACCCCACATGGATTTTGCAGTTCACAGAAACACGTTCCATGAATATTTCCCAAATGTTGCTCAAACCATGTGAACATGAAAGCTTAACACATATTACACCACACGTAAATATGATTGGTCTTTGAGACACGTTAATATGGAATTTGAGATACGTTTTTCATAAGTATGATTGGTTATTACAAATGTTGCACAAGCCCACTTCAACACCATGTGCATCAAATCCCATATTGCACCACACGGCCCAATCTCACTCTCCATCCGATCCATTAATCAACGAAGCCCACTCAGTCACCTTACGGCCCGATCCATTCCTGTACCAGAAAACACACAAACCCTAATCACATGGGTATTTAATACCCTATTCACACATAATACCATCCCTAATCTCTCAAATAATTATCTGCCTCACACATTACAACATCAAACCCTAATATCGCTAAAAGCATCCGCCTCTTTTCCTAAACAATCTCACATCATTTGTCCACCCCCCATCAGTTAAGATACGTCTCAACCTTGCCACATAGATGGTTAGAGGTTCAACATCAACGCCACAGGGATGGCAAGATGTCGTTAGTGCCACAAAGATGGTATGGGTCTTTTATTCGACTACAGGTCTTAACAAAACGGGTAAGAACTTGATTCATGTTAGACTTAATTATAAGCGAAAAAATAGGATTAAGAGAATAACGAAAGTTGTTATTACTCAATCCTTTAGATTCGAATATATACAAGGATCTATGATGACATGATTTTCTCATTATGAAAAGTTCTAAGTAGCTTGAAAATCACATAAGTGATACGAGCAAAAATCAATCGAGATCTTGAATCATTTTATGTTCACCTTTAACCGAATACTAATTTGAGAATGAAATCTTTTCATGGTTTTGTTCTTAGTTAAAAAGGTTCGGATATAGTCAAACATAGATCGATGATGGACATGGTTCGAAATAGATTAATCTTGTGATGAATAATGAATCGTTTCGAGATCTAATTTTCATTTTCTTTAATTTTGATTGAAACTAGATTCATGAGAGATGTTGTTAAGAGTCTTGTGAATTGTTGTTGAAGGATTCAAGTGATAGTGGAGTAGGAATAGGTTGTAAATCGTGGTTGTCATGGTTTGTACTTGTATGATGTTTGGTTTTGTTTGATGTTGAAGTCGTTATATCTTTCATTTGCATATTAGAATTAATTCTTGGGTGAGAAAGGTTAATAGACACGAGGTCGTTTGATGAAGTGATATTAGGTTCGGTGGTTAATAAATCGCTACTCCTAAGTCAACAACTTGCATTTAAGAGACAGACAAACCCCCACCATTTCAAACATGACAACTCGCTTCCATATCAAACACAACTCGCTCCATTACTAACCCTCTTCATGACCAACTCGCTTTGGTTTTTGTCCAACTCGCTTGACATTTTAGCAACTCGCATTCAATAATGCAAGTAAGCAACTCGCAGTTGACTAAATAGTCAACTCGCATCCTTTATGAAAGTACCTAACTCGCTTCCTGGTTCACCGAATCTGGACATGATATGACAAGTCGCATTTGACTTGAGTTGACTCAAAAGTCAACTCGCATATTGATTATAGAGAACAACTCGCTTGTGATACTATGAATCAGGACAAACTGCAGCCAAAAGAAAAACCAAGGCTCAACCCGCATACAAGAACTCTCATATCAAAACACAGAAAACAGTAGAGACATTCGGAAATAACAAACTGCTTATACAAAACAGATTCAGTAACAAGATGATCGTTTAGAAACCAGTATCAAACAGCTTAAAAAACAGTTTTCAGAAAACAGCGTTTATTAGACCACAAAACAGATTTCAGAAACTTGTTGTAAAACAGTTATAAAGAACTTGTTAAAATATTGCTAAAACTGTTAAAAGTGACCACAAAAAGCTTCCAACCATTAACCATTTTAGACCAGATTCAACGACAACATCAAACATACTACATGACCACATCAAACCACATCAAAAACAGAATAAACCGCATACAAAAACGAGTGCAAAAACCGAAAGAATCATCAATAACAACACAACCTTGGCTCTGATACCAATTGTATGATCGTGATTATTATGTTGTTTGATGATTCGGGTGGTCTAGGATAATGATTAAATAAGAAAGCCATTAGAGAGATGAAGAGAGTAGAGAGGAGGTTTTTGAAAGAGAGTTGCTTTAGAAAATGAAATGTTAGATTCAAAGAAGCCACACCCCTTCCATGGATGGAAGGGGTATTTATAGTTACAATGAATACGTCCTCCTATCGGACTGTGGATCAGGCATACAGTGGGTAAAGACCCGTCCTTCCTCCACGGTGTTACACTACGCTAAACTCAACTAATAACTAACTAATAAAGTCACAAATAACGTAACTAACAATATGTCTACGAGCTAACTTATGCTAGATAATATTTGGGGTGACCGACTCTTCACAATGGAATTTTCAATTCCTAACAGATGTCATAATGGGTTTATCCCAATATTGTTAAGAGTTCCCATAATATCTAAAAATTGTTTGGGCTAAAATGTTTAATATTTGAAAATTAGTAAACTTTTTGAATTAGGCTAATTTTAATATATTCTTTGGTTAATGGTAATATTGGGGATAAATGCAATTATGGATGTGGTGTATTTTGGACTCTAATTTTTCTTTGGGTTGATTATTTCAAATGTACGAATCTTAAAACCTATAAGCTTGGTTTCGGTTTATTAATGATCGGTTTTGCGGTTTTTGATTGAGCAAGTCGGCTTGGTGTTTTGATTTTACATATTTTTTGAACACCATATCCATAAAGCTTAACTTTATATAAATCATGTAGTCATTTTAAACAACGAAAAAATGTTGCTTACTATATTATTTATTATTACAATTGTATAAATAAAAAACATTGTCAACGGTTAAAGAGTTAAAATATTCGACATGAAATTGGTACATTTATTATATAAAAATGTAATAAATTAGAATACGTAGTTCACTAGAAATTAAAATACGTAAAGAAATTGTTAAAAAAAACAGTTACTTTAGTCACAATATTTAGTCACAGGGTACCCGCCGCCGCATTGCGCGGGTACCCTGCTAGTACTTTTTTAATAGGTGAATTAGAGTGTGTTGCATTAAATGCTATAAAATTTTAAAAGTTTTGTAACATATACGTTTGGATGACGTGTCATACTTCATAATGGGACATGTATTACTGTTTTTTAAGTGACATGTCACGAAATGTACATAGTGAAGCACATTATAAAAGTTTGTTATATTTAGACTAAAATACACCGTTGGTCTCTAAACTTGGTAGGGTGCATCGCGATGGGACAAAACTCGGCCTTTTCATCGTGGGGAGTCCAAACCTTGGCCTTTAAATGCCAAATCAGTCCCTTTGACCAATTCTCTGTTACTCAAAGTCTGTTAATGTCCCCATGTGCTTGCACATGGGGGTAAAATCGTCATTTTGTTGTTTTGGTTTATCACCCTTCATCTTCATCTTCCTCACGTTTAAACCCAGATTCCGGCGACCTTAAACCTAGAATCCGGCGACCATGAAACCCAGAATCCGGCGAACTTAAATATAATCGGGGATTGGTGGTGCTATGAAATATCTATGAACATATTGGTTGCTGAGGGACTTTAGGATATTTTGGTTGGTCATTGGTGAAAGGTTGTATCTTGTTTAACTTTTAGCCATTCACAAAAGTTATGTCATAATCATGTCACTAACACGAGATCGACTATATTCGGAAGCTATAAGCTGAAGGCGGTGGTATAAAAAGTATAAGTTTATATGATTTTAAAATAGTATAATGATACGGATGGTGTCTTGGTTTTTGACTTATAGTTTTCTATGTCACACGGCTATAGATTTTTTAAAGTTTTAGCAATGCTTTCTAGGCACAAGGGAATGCAAGGACAGATAACATGTTTTGACAAAATATCTTTATATTTTGCTGCTACTGTCGTCACAATTCACTCAGGACCAGCAACAATTGCATGCTATCTTTACTTTGTGATGACATACATATAGTATTGTTACGTTATGTGGAAAACTAGAAGGTGGGGTTGAATAGTTTTGCCAATTAAAACTTCCTTTTAATCTATTTAGATCGACTTATGTCAATCTATTTGGATGTGTGTGTTGGATGTTGATAAACAAGCATATAAAGATAAGTAATGAAAAGATAAGAGTAAGAAGCACAAAACCACAAGCGAGTATTTATAGTGGTTCGGCTACAAGGATACCTTCCTTGCCCTACTCCATTCCCGAGTCACCTACTCGAGAGTTCGTAAACACTACACCAATCTCCTTATGGCGGAGAAGCCTTCACAACGTCGCCACCCTTTTTCCGGTGCTAGGCTAACCACGGGTTCTTTCACTCAAGGTGAACCACACCTACACAACGTCGCCTACCCTTTATAAGGTACTAGGCTAAGTACCTGGTTCTTTCACTTCAAGGTGAACTACACCTACACAACGTCGCCTACCCTTTATTGGGTACTAGGCTAAGTACCTAGTTCCATTGCAATGGAGGAACTACTACCACACTACACCAACGACTAATCCCAAAGGAGATCTACTCCTTTACAACATCATCAAGGATATCAATATCCTTGGATCTAATACTAGTCTATCTTGTACATGAAACACACCATATCGAATGTACATCTAAGGCACCTTTCACTAATGCCTTTGACTAGATCTACAAGACACCCTTCACTAATGTCTTGTGTCTTGACTTCTAAGCACCTTTCACTAATGCTTCTAGTCTTGACTTCTAAGCACCTACCACAAGTGCTTATGATATGGACGATAGATACCCTTCACTAATATCTTCGTCTTGACACTTGCGACATCTTTCACTAATGTCTTCAACACTACACTTCTTAGAAGAAAGAAAGGAATCATCAACAAGAAGAATTCAGTAGCCTTGATGATGAGGAAGCATGGCAACTCATGGACTTGAGCTTGCTCGACTTCAAAGGTGGTGATCTTGCCTTTAAGAGGAACCTAGAAGATCACACAAAACAAAGCTACAAACATAGATCTCTTGGATATGAGGTTAGTGAGTTTTAACTCGGGGAGAAAGTGTGTTAGAAAGGGTGAGAAACAATGAAGAAATGGCTCACTATTTATAGAAGAAAAATCTCTCATTCCCGGATCCCACGGATCCCTTCCACAAGGATCCGTCTAGCGTTAAACTAGGGATCCGTGGGACGCCCCTTTACCCATGGGTATTTTGGTTATGGGTCATGGGTCATGGGTTGAACCATGGATCTTTAGCTAGATACAATGTATCTCTTGAGTGCAATGCACTTAGTCACTTGGGTATGGGTTGATCCATGGGTTATGGATATTATCCATGTATGATATAAGCATGATGTCATGCAATGGGTTATGGGTCAACCTCCATGGGTTATGGGCTTTGGGTTGTACCCAACTACATTCAATGTATTTGCCCTATGGGTTATGATACTTAAGTTTCTACCCATTTATATTACCCAATATACTACATACTAGTTATGTGTATATTTTACCCAAATATGTAAACACTAGTTGTTGTACATATGTAATATTAAATTATAAAATCACTTATACTTGTTTTAGTGTTTTATGTGAAAATGTTAATATGTTAGAAACTATTAGTTCAAACCATTTACGTGTTTTATTTGTTTCGTTAAAATGATTTTACGTTTGTTATCGACAAAACATTAGAAGATCGTAAAATATAAATAAGCGTTTTTACGGCTTATTTGTATTAACAATCTCCCCTTTTGTTGATGACAAAACATAAAATTATTTTAAGGAAAAGCTAAAATTGTAAATGTTTGAATTTAGTTTTACTTTCTTCTCCCCTTTTGTCGAAACAAAAGAGCTTGAAGAAAGCAACACATAGTTTTAGGAAAACATGTGAAAAAATAAAAGAAATAGAGATCAAGTAACGGAAAGGATCTCCTCTTTACTCCCCTTGACGAGTCCATCCCTATGTAAGGCGTCAAGAAAGTGATACTAATCTAGTTATTTTTGCAAGTAAGTTTGCAAAATATTTCGTCTAAGTGGCGAATGTGCTCCCCTTGATGATTGCAATTTTGCAAGGGGATGTCACGAAATGTAAACCTAATATTGCAAGTAATTTGCAATGTATTGCTTTGACATAAAGCTCCCCTAGCTTTAGGATGTCAAAGTCTTCATGTGTAAATTGAATAACTACAAAAAAAGGTTAGAAAACAAGTAAAATTCACAATTTCCTGCAAATGTGGTCCAAGTTAGTAGAAAATAGTTTTCTGTCTCACGGATCCCACGGTTCCCTCCTAGTAGGGATCTGTCTAGGCAATTCTGAGGGATCCGTATAGCTGATGATTAATTTCAGCAAAGGTGATATAACAAGTAATGTTATCACAAATGTGAGATATGAATACAATGTAATCATATGCTCAGAAAAATAACAAGTAGCATGTAATTTCATTTAATAAAACTAGAGTTATGATATACATGACTCTAAAAACTAAGAAAATAAGAAAATACATGACTAGGAATTTCTAGACCAACTATCGCTTGATGCTAGGACACCACTAAAATCTTCTAGCCCAAGTTTTGTTTAGGTTTAATCTCGTCGAAGCGTTCGAGGAGATGATAGAACATGAAACGTTGGTCTTCGTACTTCATGTATCAAACTTTCAACATGTTGACAATGATAGCAATCTTTGTCATGGCTAGGTAGTGGTGGTGGAAGAAATGAAATGGCTTGATGCGAAGGATCAAGTGAAGCGACTTGTGGAGCTTCAAACGATGGAGGGATTGGTGGGCGCATTTGAGAATGGCTCGACCAAAATGATGGTGGTGGTAGAGAAGTGTCAACTTCCATATGGTCGGTGGTTGACTTTGATGATTTCTCATAATCCAAATAGGATTATATGATGGAAGCGGCAAAAGGAAGCGGAGCTAGTGTTGACTCAACACTTTGATTTTGTACCATTATTCCTCCTAATGAGGAAAATGTTGTCGTGGAGGCGGATGAGACGGCCTAGGAGGCAAGTCCTCTAAATTGTAGAGGTGTGGTGATGATAGTGGAGATGTAAAAGAAATAGCTCTAGGAACTAATGGTGATTGTTTAGTGGAGATGATATTGTTTGGCCTAGGAGGTATGGTGGTGTTTGGCATAGGTAGTTTTGTGGGTACTATCCTTTTAGGAATTGGTTTGATTGGTTGAGGAAAGATCCTATCATTTGTTGGCTTGACCGGAGATGATTCGGTTGAGGAGATTTCGTGTATAATATGAGCCTTTTTCTTGGGTGGTTCTTTGGTGGATAGGTTACTACTTAGAGTTTTCCTCATGATGAGATGACTTCAAGAGGTTTGTAAGGGTATCTAAAGTGCTGAAAGTTAGGATGAAGGTGATGACTATGGAAGTCCTAACAATGTGGTTTATAAAGCAAGATATTTGGCAAGTGCATTTAAGCATTAAGCCACTAAGATTCATTGGAATGTGATGATTAACATGCACAAGAGTCAACTTTAAAGTTTGTACTGATCTAGGAACTCATTTAAGATGAGATGGAGTTTTTGAGTTAGAAAGATGAGTTGAAATGATTGTATTAGCAAGAATTGACATAGGCGTCATCCGGATCCCACGGTTCCTCCTCAGAGGGATCCGTCTAGGCTAATCCTAGGGATCCGCTCTCGTGAGATATGAAAGAGTGGAAATGATGTTTCTAAGATCTATATCATATTGAGTGTTTGGTCCTCTAAGTGTCTTAAATGAAGGGTTTTAAGTACTTGAAGGTAATGAGTGATGTAGCTAATGATTGTCTTTTATGGAAGGATTTGGAACTTTCATGAGTACCAATGGATGAGCAAGGATGACACTAAATATGAGAGTGTCAATTGAAGCTAAATGATCCTAGAGATCAGTTTGTGACTTAGGATAGTGTTTTAGAAAATATCCTAAAGGCTTTGAGATGGGAAAACTAGAATTTGATCAACTTTGATCAATTTTGAGGTAAGGATGATTTATGATCAATTTTGTCATACTCAAAAGATTTCTAAGACTAGATGTGAGGGATCATGTGAGAATGATGAGTGATCTAGAGACCAGAAGAGTAATGGATTAAAGTGAAAATGATAGATCTACAAGCATTTTAGAGTGTGATCTAGGTGAGTTATGTGTGAGTAGGAAGGATCTACTTATCTTGATAAGGACTTAATTTGCCTTAAGACACTGTTTTTAGCTTAGTGTGAGGTGTTCTAAGGATATGTTTGAAATATAATGCTTGCAATTGCATTTTCTATTTGCCGGATCCCACGGTTCCCTAAGTGTAGGGATCCGTCTAGCACAAACTTTGGGATCCGTCCATCGCTTTCGTGAGAACCTTTACTAAAGGTATGCAATGATCTTGACAATGAATTATATCCCAAGGTTAGTTTAAAGGGGTTCTAATACTAAGATATCATATGTAAGATGTTTTATTTCATGAAAGAAATTGGATTACATTGATAAAGCACGAGTACAGAAGGATTGATCCTATTTGAAAGACTACTAAGTTCCTTAAGTGTTTTCGCTAGGAGGATCATCACGTTGTTGATGAGTGTTGGTGGAATCAAGAATGAAGAAAGTCTTCATGAGAGATTTGTTTAGCGGTTCCATCATCTTGTTCATAAGTACGTACAACGGACTTTGAAATTGAGGATGAAAGTGCATAACGTTGTGATAGAGGCGCTCAAGAACATTCCATAAGGGATGAGTTTATTCTTGGAGCATTGAAGATTTACAATTCGCCTTGCAAAGAAGTAGGCGAGATTGTATGGTTGTTGTGTTAGCAAATAATACAACATGTGAGCACAACAAGCGGGAAGGATTTCTCGATTTCCCCTAAGACTCCAAACATTTTCACGTAGGATGAGTGCAAGGGGTTTGTACTCTTCTCGGATGTCACGTGTGAAGATAATGTATGGATCGGAGTAATATGGTCGAGGTTTGCATATTATGCGATGTAAATCTTTCGGGGAGGGTATGTGTGAACAATATGGACTATTTTCTTCATGAAAGTTGAAGAGAGAATTAAGAGACCAATCTTCGGTGAAGGCACATTGTCCATGATTTGGAATTTGGAGGATGTGAGCAAAATTCCCAATGTGCCTTCACCGAAGATTGGTCTCTTGATTGCCAGGTGTGTTGGGTTCAAGAGAGATGTTAAGTAAACTTTTGGTTTTTGATATAAAACCAAAGAGATAGAGAGCGATCCTCGTTACGAACGAGTTCAACTTGACGGAAGAATTCCAATACAAACCTTGGACATATTTTCTCGTTAATTTCGAGAAGACATTCTAGTCCTATGGCTCAGAAGGAGGTGTTGATACCTTCTTCGAATTGTAGAGAGGTGTCTACAATAAGTCCTTCATGGAAATGACGGGTTTCGAGATTGTTGAACCCACGGACATGATTGCCGGTGTGTTGGGTTCAAGAGAGATGTTAGGAGTGTAGACGCTAGAGAGTGAAGAATCAAACTCATATCGTTCGACATAGTGACACCTATAGAAAAGATGAGTTAATAGAAAGTGATGTTTGTGATCAACCTATGATTATCTAACGTTTTATTAGATTTTTATTAACAATGGTTTTAACAAGAAAGACACTTAACTCACTTATGGTTTTAACATACTAGTGGAGAATTACTTTTAGAAGAAAAGTGGTTTTAATTTGCATGAAGAAGCATTCTCCAAGGGACGGATCCCAGTTCCTTTTCAAAAGGGATCCGCTAGTATAACTTTCGGGATCCGTAGATCCGTAATAATGAAGCAATTTTTTGAAAAGCATAGGTTTTAGATCTCATAGTTTTATACCAAGATATGTGTTTTAGCCTACATTTTCTTTTAACATGCATACATGACTTCTAATGTATCACGAAAGAAAGAAATAAAACAAAGAAGAATGATAAACACATAATAACCCAGATAACTAGACTATTAGTAATATTTCATTTCAATACTAAGAATGATACAAAGGATTGGGTATATAACACCAATGTAGATTAACAACACAAAGTAAATGTCTCCGTTTGTGAACTTCATCATAGGGAACACAAGTGCGATGAGTGTTAAGACGATGAGTACGAAGGCGATGTAAACCATGTTGAAGACGATTCTTCTTGGTTTCGGTTGAGATGAAATAGAGAGGATGATGAAGTTTTGAGTGAGAGGGAATTTTTGAAATTGGAAGATTTGAAAAAGTGAGATTTGATAAATTGGGCGTCGAGTGGAATATTTATGGGGAAGGAGTATTTTTCGAAATTTGTGTTTTGTTTTATTATTGGATTAAAAGAAACAAAACATAAGTTTTATATTCCACGACTTTAGATGAGAAATAAAACACGTAAGTGAGAAAAAGGCTTCCTAATGAAGCTTCATGTAAAACATGTGTTAGGAATTAGAAATTCCAGGTATTAAAGAGTCGGTCACCTCAAATATATGTAATCGTTAGAAAACTCGTAGTCGTAGTTATTTTAAGCT
The DNA here is from genome assembly GCA_022545495.1 of Chrysanthemum lavandulifolium. Taxonomy (NCBI): domain Eukaryota; kingdom Viridiplantae; phylum Streptophyta; class Magnoliopsida; order Asterales; family Asteraceae; genus Chrysanthemum; species Chrysanthemum lavandulifolium. Next base: position 62,282 of record CM040245.1, read on the forward strand.
AAGTAGTATTTAGTTAAGTAACACCGTGGAGGACAGACGGGTCTTTACCCTTGTATGCACGATCCACACCCGTTGTGTGGCATTTTATTGTAAGACTATAAATACTCTCTACCTTCCAAGGTAGAGAGTTGGAGCTCATAATAAGATTTTCTTTCTCTCACTAAAGTTCCCAAACCTCTAACTTTCTCTCTAAAACCTCTTGTACGCCTACTTTGTGTCATGGTTTGATGTGTATGTGAAATCCAATATCTTACAATTGGTATCAAGAGCCATGGTTAGATCATCTCTCACATATCTTTGGATTTCTAGTGGTTTTAGGTGGTTTTGAGTTTGAAAAAGTTTAGTGGTTTTGCATCATTTGGGTGATTTCTAGTGTTAAAGTTTGGATTTTGATAGTACTTTTATGTTTAGAATTATCACAAGTGTTTAGGTTTTGATTTTGAAAGCTTGAATCATCGTGGTTGAGTTGTTTTGGATTGAAAGGTGGTGTTTTGTGATTTTCTAGTTAGCGACTTGGCTCTTGGTGTGATATTCATCATAGCGACTTGCTTCGTAAAAGTTAGCGAGTTGGAGTGGTATTTGGTAGCGATTTGGTCCTAGCGACTTGTCTATTGAGACAAGCCGACAAAAGTACACGTAGTGGATTCTCCACTACACGTGGCGACTTAGTGTAAGTTAGCGACTTGTACTTTATATTGTTAGCGACTTGGTGTTAGCGAGTTGGTACCTAGCGAGTTGCTATTTAGCGACTTGACAAATTAGCGACTTGGTGCTTAGCAATTCTTGTCAAAATTTTGCTAGCGACTTGGATTGTAGCGAGTTGTTATATAGCGACTTGGCACTTAGCGACTTGGTTTAAGGTTTCCTAGCGACTTGGGTGATATCCTTTGAATACGGTTTCTCTTGATTTAGTAAAATCCGTGAAAGAATCTATTTCCGGTTTAATCATAGAGTTATAAAATCCCGTTTAATCTGTCATCATGTCTACCAACGTTCCTACAATCATCTCCCTTTGTTGAGGATGTTCAAGCGGTGGTTGAGATACTCGTCCACCCATGCTTGAAAAAACTAACTACGACTCTTGGGCTCAACGAATCGATTGTCTTGTCTTGGAAAGGAAAATGGAGTCAACATTCTCAAATCCATTGATGAAGGACCATATCGGGTTGAGACTACTAGAGACTTAATTGATACGGTGAAGATGGAACAATGATCTATGGAATTGATGGACCAAAGACATATGATGAGCTCGATGATAAGGAGAAAAAGAGATTCGATCTTGATATCGGGGCTTTAACATCGTACTTCAAGGTCTTCCAAAAGATATCTACAAGTCGATCAATCACAACACGAAGCAAAGGCGGTGTGGGATAATGTCAAGATGCTTCTCTCGGGTTGAATTAACTATGGAAGGCAGAGAATCACAACTCTATGATGAATTTGAACACTTCTAAATGAAACCGGATGAGAGTGTTTATGAGTACTATGTGAGATTCCACAAGCTTGTTAATGATATGAGGAACATCGAATGACTATGCCAAACATTCAATTTGAACTCAAAGTTTGTGAACAACATGAATCCCGAATGGCACAAGTTTGTCACCTCTGTAAAGCTAACCAAAGGATTGAAGAATACAAACTATGAGAAACTCTAAGCCTTCCTCCTTGAGAATGAGAGACATGCTATGTTTGAAAAAGGATTCTTAATCGGTTCAAAACCAACCAGGAGAGACAAGCTCTTCAAATGATTCAAGCGCCTTATACTCAAAAATCGGAATCACAACCAAAGCCTCACAAGTCATACCCATGGGTAATGGTAATCACAAACTCATTCCCGATCCTATGTTCAAACAAGGCGATCTTTGATGCACACGTAGGAAACTTCATTAATCAACTAGCTCTCCGATTAGTCAAAACATGAACTCTCTTCCACACACCAAAAACAATCTCGAGCTGCTTCCAATCCACATAATCAAGCCTTTATCCGAGATGGGAAGGTTATGGTGCGGCCAGTTCAAAACGACAACACGAACAAGCAAGAGGCGGAGCTGGTAGAGGTTATCTTGCAAATCGAATAGAGGAAGGAATGGAAATCGGGGTCAAGCAAAGCCAATCAAATGTTACAATTGTGGAGGTGAGGACACATTGCAAGGAACCGCACATCACCAAAACGCCTCGAATCTTGAGTATTTCGTGGATAAGATGTTGCTTGTGCAAGCTCGGGATAATGGTGCGACTTTGGATGAAGAGGAGTTGTTGTTCTTGGCTAAGGAAATGCTAAGACATATGATATAGATGTGGATGAGCAACCAATTTAGGAGATAGGCCATAATCATCGAATGCCTTTCAAGTAGCCGATTGTGATGCATACGACTCGATGTTGATGAAGAACCCATTGCACAAACCATCTTCATGGCTAGCATTTCTCCAATGGTCTCTCCTAAAGTCTCTCCATCACCACAAGCTGGTCCATCCAAAGACAAAATCATTTCGAGGTATTAAAATTATACGATGAAGTTGATGGGCAAAAGATACATAACGGTACAATCAATCGTGTTTATTGAATCGAGATAGTGAAAATATGGGTAATATCAATGTTGTCCCATATGATCAATATGTGATACAAAGTGAAAGTGAGATTGTACCAAGTGATGCATCTTCTGCGATCAATAATGATTATGTTTTGATGAATTCAACGCATGTGCCCTCGATGATTCGTCATCTACGAATCGAATGCCTATAAAGAACGTGTTGCTATTTATGAACAACGTGCAAAATTTGAGTTGACCACCCGTGAGCGGAAATGGATGACCAAATGCGTACAACTATTAGAAAAAGTAGGTTTAGAGAAGAAGTATTAAAACAAGAGTTAAACTCCTTACAAGAAAAGCTTTCTAAAGCGCTAAGCAAAACAAGAACTTCAAGAAAATGTTAAAATGCTTAAGTAAGAATTCGGTGCTAAGGAATCAAAACTTTTGAATGATTTTTCTAATCTAAAAACCTTGAAAAACAAGCTTGAAAATAAGTTGTACGTACAAGGAAATACCATTCGATTGCTTCACTTAATCACTAAGCATAGAGTCTTAAGCGATAAGCATAGCATTCCCTTGTTGAGGAACCAAATCCAGAGGTCATTAAAAGGCTAGAAATGCTCATAAGTTTCTTTATGATGGCAATGAAATCCTTAAACCTAGGCGAAACCTAGTTGCGTTGAGTGCCTTTGAGGAAGATAAGAAATCGGATGAAGTCACTAGGGAAAAGATGAACAAGAAATTAGATGATCCTAAATGTAAAGAGAAGAAAATAAAGATCACACCCCATGATTACAAGAAGGAGAATTGGATTTCTTTGAACATGTTTAAGCCTCGGGACGTTGTTAACACCGAATAAGTGTTCGGAAAAGGATTTAGATAAGCAAAAGCATAGAATCTTGTTGTAACGAACCCTCCCTTTAGGAAAATGCCTTGACGACTATGTATCCTCCAAATACACCAATGCATTTAGTACCTAGGACTATTGCCACTAAAAGCAAGACCTTAATCGGTCAATATGTTATTTTTCAACTATTTGTTGATTTTGAGAAAACTTGTAAGAAAAGGATCACTCCATTGGTATAACTAAAGGGAAAGGGGTTTTGAGCAAATGAAAGAATGTTATTTAGCGAAGTCATGCCTTTCTTTAAACAACTCAAAGATCATTTTGAAAGTCTTAAAAGGGAATGAATTTAGACATTAAAGAAATGGAAAAGGAATTTGATGCAATGATAGTTGAGGTTAGTGACTATGAGCGAGCACTAAAATATAATGAGATTGAGATGAAGAACACGCATACATTGAATGAGACTCTTATTCTTGAATATGTTGATCAAGATGTGTTTTTCATCGCTACAAATTATTCTATTAATGCTTCTCAATTTCATGAATTATCTTTGCCTGAAAGTCTCCCATGATCGTGTCATTGAGCTTGAAAAGACTAATTCTAAACTAAATGAGAAAATTGAACGGATGATCATGACAATTTGGTTAAACATTTCTCTAAACTAGAGGTTGAGCATTTTAATTTACAACTAAAATATCAACATCTTAAAGAAAATGTCAAAACTTCAAATATCAAGACATCCTCGGATGCTCCGAGTTTGATGCGATTTTCAAATTAACAAGCGGATGAGCGATTCAAGCTCATTGTAACACGATCGAAAGTTGAAAGCCCAAATATCTCAATTAAAGGGTCAAAATAACAATGTATTTGGTTCCCAAATGCCTCCTCCTTTAGATTCTCGAATTCTCAAACGTTTCATCTTCAAAACTTAGTAAATGCATTACAAAGGGAAAACGAAAACTTTCTTGAAGAAAATGAAAAGATTAAATGACATTTCAATGAGTTATTTGAATCAATAAAGGTCACTCGTAACAAAAATACCGAACAAATTGATTCATTGCAAAAGGAAATTGAGAATCTGAAGAGCCAGGTAAAAGGGAAAATGCCAATGACCAATGGGGAGAATGGTGGATCAAAGGTAAATGTTTGTAATAAATATGCTTTGTCTGTGAAATATGTTCCTCCTCATCTAAGGAATAACAAACTTGCAATTCAAACATATTTCTCATACCTTAAGGATTGTCTAGAATGTCTCCGTGAGATTGTTGAAGAGGATAAGTTAGAGAAACCACTTGACAATGCAATTGGGCATGCATGCTTATATGCCAAACGATCTCAAGAAATTCTAGAATGCTTAATCACAATATGCCCTAAGTCCTTAGGTGAGAGAGTTAATCCTTTGATTCCGTGCTCTATGCCTAGTGCTAAGTATGATATTCATTCGATGCCGATGTTTTGAATGTGAACCTTAGTGTGCCTTCAAGCGATTCGATTCGGATCATTAATGCTAAGAAAGTGAACTCTAGTGTGCCTTCTAGAAGTACAAATTTCAGTACTTCTAGTGTTAAGAAAGTGAACCTTAGTATGTCTACATGTAGTTCAGATCCCAGCACATCTAAACAGGAGAAGCAAAGAGTAGCAAAACCAACTAATGTTCCCATTCCCTCTATAGGAGTAATCAGTGACATTAAAGCGAGCAGGTCAAAGTCTCAAGACAATACAAGGAATGACAGGACCTCGCAAGCTAAGAATGTGCATTGGAAGAGAGTAGAAGACCAACCTAGGAAATTTAAGTTTGAGCCGAACAAAACGAATCGTGTTGATTCTAGTATTAGCCTTAGGCATCTTGTAATTAATTCAATTCGATACTATTTGCAAACCTTGTAATGATGTCTCGCTTGAATTACATTTCTAATCATGAATGTGGTGTGAATATCTTGTCTAATCTTGTCAAATCCCCAATTAACACTTATTAATGCAAAATATCATGCTAAGAAGGCAAAAGGCAAAGGCGAAAGAAAGTTAGAAAGCGTTGGAAGCCCACAGGAAGAACATTTAGTAAGATAGGTTATCAATGGATACACGTTGGCCATAAGGTTAATCGAGACAATGCCCACTAGAAAATGGATGCCTCTTGGTAGAACTATTCCTTAAGAAGTGAACATACTTTAAATAGGGCAAATACGGACACTAGTCCGCATCTATTCATAATAACTCCATTGATTCAATTTCGATATGAATGCTTCTATTTACGATGTGGGTGTTCCAACCATTGTTACTAACCAAATGGAACCCATTCTTGCATGGGATCCCAATTATCCGATTATCCATTCTTGTACGTGTTCAACTGCAGATCGTTCAAATCGTTACGTGGTACCGGACTCAGTTGTTCCAAGCATATATTGGCGACGGTCGCGGCTCATGAACTTCATGAGCAAATTCATCGGACGATTAGATTCGGGAATGATCATTTGGTGCAATTATGGGGTATGTAGATTATGTTGTTGGTAAAGTGTTATCTCCGAGTATATTATGTTGAAGGTCTTGGTCATAACTTTGTTCTCTGTTGGTCAATTCTGCGATTCGATCTAGAAGTAGCCTTGAAAACATACTTGTTTCGTTAGAGAACTTGATGGTAAGGAACTTTTGAGAGGTTCACGTGGTTCAAATCTATACACCATCTCTATCGAAGATATGATGAAGTCTTCTCCAATTTGCTTGTTGTCAAAGGCTTCAAAACAAAGTCATGGTTATGGCATCGTCGTCTCAATCACTTGAACTTGGCACCATCAATGATCTCTCCGAGAAAGGACTTAGTTGTAGGTTTACCTAGACTTAAGTATGAAAAGGATCATCTTTGTTCGGCATGCCAATTGGGAAAAAGCAAGAAGTATGCCCATAAACCCAAACCTACTAACTCGTCACGAAGTTCTTCATACAATTCACATGGACTTATGTGGACCCATGAAAGTGAGAATATCTTTGGGAAGAAATATGTGTTAGTTGTGGTTGATGATTTCTCTAGATTCACACAGGTAAAGTTCTTAAAGACAAAGGATGAAACTCGGATATCATCATCAAACTCATCAAACAGTGCGAGTTCGTCTTAGCAAAATGGTCGAATCATCCGAGCAGACAATGGGCGAGTTTGTTAACAAACAACTTAGTGAGTTTTATGAAAGTATTGGAATCGGTCATCAAAGAAGTGTTCTCGAACTCCTCAACGAGCGGTGTAGTTGAAATCTGAAATCGAACTCTTGTGGAAACCGCAAGGACAATCTTGATTTACTCAAAAGTTCCAATGTTTCTGGGGTGAAGCCATCGCCATCGCATGCTACACCCAAAATCGATCCACGATTCACACGACTCATGGAAAAACTCCATATGAACTTGTCCACAACAGAAAACCTAATCTTTCATTCCTTCGTGTGTTTGGTGCATTGAGTTATCCAACTAATGAGGCCAAGATTTAGGCAAACTTAGAGCTAAAGCAGACATTGGAGTATTTGTAGGTTATGCACCAAGCAGAAAAGGATACCGAATCTACAACAAGAGAACCCGAAATATCATGGAAACAATTCACGTCACGTTTGATGAGTGACCGGTCAAATGGCTCTGGACAATCCAGATTCGGACCCGCACTTCAAAATAGTCCCATTGGTTCATCCTTGTACCAAATTTCTCTCCGGCTATTCCATATGTACCTCCAATGAAGATGACTTGAAGAAATTGTTTGATCCGATGTTTGATCATCAATTCCCACAACAGAGGCTGCTCATATCCACGAGAATGAAGTCAACCCTACGGTCTCAATATCATTAAGTCAAGAAGTGCTGCTGCGATCACTCGATCTCATCAACAAATCATCTATCTTGAATGTACATCATGGAGCAGTTTAAGCATCAATGATGAAGTTAATCCCTTTGCTACTCCCGAAGATGCTCCATTTGAAAACATATTTGATCCCGAATCTTCATCGAACCATCTTCTTGAGAGACATCGACTCTGCTACTTGATCCTCAACAACTACCACATGAACACCTCGGAAAATGGACTCACGATCATCCATTAGACAACATCATTGGAAATCCCTCTCGTCCAATATCCACACAGAAACAACTTGCAACCGATGCCTTATGGTGCTTCTTCAACTCCGTACTTTCTAAGATCGAACCAAAAGATGTTAAAACCGCCATGAATGAAGATAGCTGGTTCAATGCCATGCAAGAAGAAATTTATGAGTTTGATCGACTTGATGTACGGGAATTAGTACCTGCTCCAGATTGTGCTATGATCATTGCTCTAAAATAGATCTTCAAAGTGAAATTTTTGAGCATGGTGATGTGTTGAAGAATAAGGCTCGGTTAGTTGCTAAAGGATACCGTCAAGAGGAGGGTATTGACTTTGAAGAATCTTTTGCTCCTGTTGCTCGAATCGAGGCAATCGAATCTTTTGGCTAATCTGCTAGTAAGAACATGGTAGTCTATCGATGGATGTAAAGACGGCATTTACGAGCGGAGATCTTAAAGAAGTCGTCTATGTTAGCCAACCGGAAGGATTTGTGAATCAAGAGCATCCTACTCACATTTATCGTTTGAAGAAGGCTCTTTACGGTTTAAAGCAAGCTCCAAGGGCATGGTATGATAGCTATCAAAGTTTCTTCTATCTACCGGATTTTGCAAAGGAGATTGATCCAACATTATTCACCGTGAAGTCGAGCAAACATTTAATTCATGTTCAAATTTATGTTGATGATATCATCTTTGCCTCGACCGACCCCAATAAGTGTGACCGTTTTCAAATGAAATGGGTTCAAAATTTCAAATGTCAATGATGGGACAAATGTCATTTTCTTAGGACTACAAATTTCACAAAGTCCGGAGGCATCTTCATAAATCAATCTAAATATGCAAATGAGATTTTAAAGAAATTTGGATTTGATTCAAGTGACCTGTTGACACTCCCATGATTGAACGAACTAAACTAGATGAGGACCACTCGGGGATCATGGTAGACCAAACAAAATATCATAGTATGATTGGATCACGATGTACCTCACGGCTAGTAGACCGGACATCTTGTTCATTGTTTGCATGTGTGCTAGATACCAAGCTAAGCCTACTAAAAATCACCTTGAAGTGGTTAAGCGGGTCTTTGGTATCTCCAAGGAACCATCAATATGGGACTTTGGTACCGAAGGACACCGGTATGTCACTAACGACTATCGAGATCCGATCATGCAGGATGTCAAGATACTCGTCGAAAACGTCTGGAGGTGCTCGGTTTTGGGTGATAAGCTTGTGAGCCGGTCTTCAAAGAAGCAAATGAGTACTTCTATTTCCTCTACAGAGGCAGAATACATAGCCATGTCATCTTGTTGTGCTCAAATCCTTTGGATGAGATCTCATTAATCGACTATGGCTTTGTATTCAACAAAATCCCTCATCTTGTGATAATAAAAGTGCTATTGCTCTTTCATGCAATAACGTTCAACACTCAAGAGCTAAGCATATCGACATTCGACATCATTTCATCGAGGAACAAGTGGAAAAAGGTGTGGTGGAACTCTATTTTGTGAGGTCCGAATACCGGTTAGCGAGACATCTTCTCCAAAGCTCTTCCAAGAGAACGTTTTGAGTTTATTCTTCCACGACTTGGCTTGAAAAGCCTTCAACCGAAACACTCAAAGCGTCTTGGGAGGAAGGCGAGGAGTAAAGGTTTCCTTCATCTATCTCTTGTAAATATCTATTCGAAAAACAAAATACAAAATTATAAAACCTTCAAAAATCAAATAGAAAATTATAAAACTTTCAAAATCCATAAAAATTTGAAAAATTCGAAAAACCCTCAAAAAATATTGTCATTTTGTCATGTTTTTCTCGATTCGATTATATCTACGGTCTTGATGCTGTCATTCAAAGAATGATACGGGGTCTTTAGATATTGTTCGAATTTAAAAATAAATAAATAAATATATAAAATAAAAACTTATTGTCATTTATCTCGAAGAACCCGCTTTTTAAAGAAAGAACGAGCCACACTTTATCATGTTTTCAAAATTCCATGCTCGATTCTATAAACATTTATCTATGAAAACTAAGCGCTTTGAAAAATAACTAGTACTCTTGTTAGCCTTGATTATTTTATTAGAAGTGATGGTCATTCACATTTAGGAACTTTGTAGCGTGTGTTAGATATCATGATAGAATAGTCAACGGGCTCGTGGATTGGGCTAAGCTAATTGGGCATTAGTTGTTAAGCTAGCCTTGTCTAGTTCGTGTAACCCAAGCCCAATCCAAGTCCATCTCAAGGCCCATGGCCAAGCCTTAGGGCATCATCTCTCTTACCTATATATATCCCTCAAGTATGTCATTTGAGGGGTGTGCTTGAGTGTGTGTGTGTGTGTTTTTCCTTTGAAGCAATATAACATCTTATTGTTTCATCTTTCTTCTCTCTACCTCTCTAAACATATACACGGTTTACATCATTCAAGTCACCAAGTTCTTTACTTTATCTTTCTATTCTACGCATACAGTTTGTGTTTTAAGTGGGTATACTTGTGTTCGTTAAGTGGGTTTGTGATAAGGTTGATATATCTTTGGTCCTAACAATTGGTATCAATCGCCTAACAATGGTTTAGGAGTGTTTGTGTTTGTTGTGAAGGGTTACGCATAAATCTCACGTTTTTACACTTTTGATACGCTTAAAGCTTTGATTTTTTCATCAAAAAATTCAAGATTTTTGTGGTTTAAGGTTTATTTGGTGCTAAAGTTTCAGTTTTTTGAAAAAAGTTCGACGCTTTACGCGTTTTGGTTAAGTTTTAAGCTCGTATTTGGTTTATTGGTCATTTCTACTCGTAACTTTTCTAAGCACTTTGGGTGAAAAAGGTTAACATTTTTGTGTTATTTGAGTGTTTTTAAGGCTATACGTGCAAGAGAAATTGGTTGAATCATGGAAATTTTTACGAGTAGGTCAAAACCCTAGTTCTACTCGTAAGAAAGTCAACTACTCATAGTTTTCTACTCGTAACTTTTGGTGAAGAATCTTGAGCTATAAGCATTACTCGCTTGCTTCCTCACTTGGATAAGTGTGTGGAACACTTCGACTTATGGATATCTCTTCTGTTGTGACGGTGTAAAGGATTTTTGGTTCTTAACCATAGTTTACGCATAAGCTAAAAGCTTACGAGTAACTCACGATAACTTCAAAATTACGCGTAAGGTTTACAAGTAACTTTTGTCTCGATAAGCTTAAGGTTACGCGTAAGATACTTTCTACGCATAAGATCCTACGCCTAAGGAATCCTCGCCTAAGCTTCCTACGCATAAGATCCTACGCCTAAGCCATCCTACTCGTAACTACATCCTACTCGTAACCATATCCTACTCATAACCATATCCTGCTCGTAACTTTACTTTCTCGCCTAAGCTCTCTACGCATAAGGTTTTCAAAAAAAAAAAAAAAAAAAAAAAAATTCAAATTTTTATGGAAAACTTGAGTAAAATTTAATTTTCGAGGAGACTAAACGTTCAATTTTTACGCGAGATTCAAATTTTGGTATAACTTGGAAATTTTTGGTCAAAAATTCAAATTTTTGGGCCTAAATTCAAATTTTTCGGTAAAATTTGGCGTCAAAATTGTCATAACTCAAATTTTTCATACACCCTTAGAATTGATTTTTATAGTGAATTTCAAATTTTGGGCGAAAATTTTTTAAGAACCAAGTTTACGAGTACGACCTTCGGATAAACCTCAACCGACCATAACTTATCAAACACAACTCCTTTATCGTTGAATCGATCCTACATCAACTTTATCATCACATACCTTCATCAATGGCAACTGACAAAGATCGTCTCAAAACTGCTTTCACAAATGCTATTGCTGGATTCGCCAATACATGGTTTTCGAGTTTAATACGCAGTTTTCTCAACCATCTATGCATATGAGTCAAGAAGGACACATGGTTGATGTTATTGGGAATCGAATGGATTTACTACAGGCATACAAATGGGGAATCGATGCAATATGCGAGGCGGTATGTTGGACATCAAGGGGTCGATTGTGAATCGAATATGGGATATCAAAATGGGAATAAGCTGTTTTATGACTTGGTTCGAATGCTACCTCCGAACCTCAAAGCCAAGATTCGTGGTATCGTCGGTTCAAAGATGCTACCTCCGAACCTCAAGTACAAGGTGTTGTTAGCAAAGAAAGAAAAATTGGGAATAGAGTTGCTCACGAGAATACAATTTACATATCCGGGGACGCGGAGAAAACAAATGATAATGCAAGCTCTTGTCTTACATCAACCGTGAGGACACAACATCAAGTGCTACTTTTGATACACCTCCAGGTCTATGACATGATTCACTCAATGAGGTACCAAATTATAGTAATGTTGCTAATCGGTTTACTCATGATGAACAACATTACGTGACATCGCACCTACTTATGATACATACCGGACAATCCGAGTTGTAGCAATACGAACTCGAAACTCCGGATGTGGATCCTAGTGGAGGTCATGTGGCACAAAATCGAGAGGCGATGAGGAAACACGTGCTTATGTTGAATCATTAATCAATCAATGTGGCATTAAAGTTGAGAAAGTAAGAACGGTCAATCGCGAAGTTAAGGCCGCGAATGTTAAATTGACGCCGAGCTTGAGAGTTACAAGGAGCACGCCAAAGCCTATGAATTTCATACAAACAAAATGTACGAATTAGAAATTGGTTATCGAGATTCATTTTAAGAGAAAACAATTGAAACTCAAATCGATACACTTGATGTGAATCAATTTGAAAATCAAATCTTTAAACAAGGAAATTTTCGATCTAAATGACCAACTTTCTAAACAAAAGCATTTTTCGATCTTGAAAAGAAAAGAAGCAGCTTGATTGCTCGATTTTTCAAAACGAGAAGATTCTATTGTTGATGAAATTCTTGATAAAACGGAAAAAATCAAAACATTGGACAATTTGCTTCTTACAACGGGTCATTACTAAATCAAACAAGATGCTTTCTAACCAAGTAAATCCACGTTTTCATACTTCACATAAGATGGCACTTGGTAATGACCCTTCTTCGTTTCTCAAGAAAGCTCGAAACCTCGAATGTGTTAAACAATGGAAATGCTTTGCATGAACCCATAATTGTGCATGATTCTCTTGAAACGTTGGAACTATCCGAGGAGAGTAGATCAAAATGAAACAAAAACATCCGAAATCAAACCAATTGATTATAACACATGGAACAAAATTAATGGTATTCCTTTTGTTTCTCAAAAGAAAAGTCAACGTTTTCCACCACACCAAGTGTTTCATACAAAGTGTCAACACCGGTTTCAAAATCGGTTTCAAAACCGGTTGTTGTCTCCAATTCTCTTCGAACATTGAACAAATGTCTTAAAACAATCCTTTTAACACAAGTGAAGCGCAAGTATTTTGGAAAATGTGAAAGCGAGAATTGCAGATCTTCAAGAAACCGTTAAAACTAAAACCAATATTAGAACAAACATCCGGTTTAATAGTTTTGATAATGAGCAGAAAAAGTTTTTGAAACTCAAATTGCCCTCAATGAATAACATCAACTCAAGGGTAATTCATTTGAACAAGCCTTTTGAAAAAACAATGACTTTGTCAAGGACCATAAATCCCTGGTAAAGCAAGCTAATGAAAGTGTTGAACACATCAAAGTTTTGGAAAATTTGAATGATTCTCTCTTGAAGATGTTATGACTACCGATATCATGTCCATCATTTTGCAAACATATTCATTGAAGATCATGAAAGACTCGAGGATGAGACCTCCAAATTGTTTCAAAATATGAAAAAGCTCTTGAAAAACTTGAAAAGAAAATGTCTCATATTTTAAACAACTTGATCGAAAAAGCGAGGAATGCAAGTATGAAAAAGCGTCGTATGAGCGTGCCTACAATGACATGAAAGCTAAAATGATCTCTTGAGGGCTCATGGAAAGTCAAAAAGGAAAGGTAGTGGAAGCTGTGATTACAAAACCATTGATCATGGAGAAAGCAAATGTTCCCAAACCGGTTTCCAAACCAAAATGTACATTTCTATGCCTCCTCCAAAAGTCAATGAGAAAAATGATTTGTCAAAACAATCACCCACAGTCCCCGCCTATTAAAAAGAGAATTATCAAAAGTTTTGAAAAGGAAAAGCAATTCTTGAAACATCAAAAGTGATTACACAGCATCTCTAAGACTAGTACACGGAATGTGACCAAAATCCGGTTAAAGAATCATGGTTCTAACAACATGGTCAACAATCACTATCTAGAAGAAGCTAGGAAAAAGGCCGAGACTCGAAAAGGCGGAATTCTAGGTACAACATCTAGGGTGATGAATTCTCTGTGATTTCAAGGCACCGCTAGTAGTAGTAAACCATTACCTAGGAACACTCTACAAAAGACTAGGGATTGGCTTGCATCTAAGAGTAGTTAGCAAAAAGAAAATGCTATGCCCTTAGAAAACAACACTAGGAATTCTAAGTCCTTTTGAACAAGAATCAACTTCCAAAAGACTGTAGTGACAAAGTTAAAGTCTATTTGTTTTAAACAAAAATATTGAATTTATACATACTACATGTAAAAATGTGTCTTTCGGTTAATCATGAGGCATGTGCCTTACAATATCTCAAGAAAGATAATTCTCGTGCCAAGGCACAATCCACTAAGACACCAAATAGAAACAAACCCGTTGACAAGATGAACATCAAAAGAAACCTAATAGGTGGATCTCTTCAGACGTAGTTTTTCAAAAAATGAGTCTTCCATTTGAATCGATAAGAAAACAACTACTAGATCTTACCTTAGGTGGATTCCACGGAAAAGTTTTAAGCACAATAGGTCTTAGATGGATTCCCACAGGAAAGATTTTGATACTTACACCAACACGGATAATAGTGACAATCATTCGGATAAGGAAGTCGGATCCACTACAACCGTTGATAGTGATCACCCTCACCGTGAGGAATCATGTACTTCTAACACTTTGTTATTTGTGAAAATTCTTCTTTGTGGATGCGGTACTTGTAAAAGTGTTGAAGATTCATATACCCGTGTGGTAAAGAAGAACTTTATGCCAATTTCGCATGTGGAAATCCTTTTCTAGTTCCACTCTTAACTCCACTTTTACTTGTCCCAACGTAATTTCTCTTTCTTCAAATCTTCTTTGTAAATATTTTTGAAAAACCAAATACAAAATTTGAAAAACCATCAAAAGAAAAATACAAAAATAGAAAATTTTTCAAAAAATACAAAAACAATAGAAAATCAAAAATCCAAAAATATTCTTCTCACGACATGTCTCTCGTATAATCGATATTCTGGACGTTTCTAGAAATGTCATTCAACAATGATACGGTATGTCATGATGCTTGAGCGAGTTCTTTATTGTTTTCTAAAACATGTCGTTTCTCAAAATTTCTTCAATAATGGCTTTCGTATACATCGATCGAAACCCGGACTTCAAATTAATGGCTTCGAACACATCGGTTCGGGACCCGCTCTTCAAAGAAAGGAAAGTGCTTATCAAAATCAAAGGTTTTAAATATTTTTTCAAGCGCTATTCCTAAAAACAATGGCTTCTGATTACTTGATCAGTAACCGATCTTTAAAGAAAGGAAAGTGCTATGCAAAATCGATTTTCATAAATATCGAGCACTTATCCTAAAACCAATGAAGATAATTAAGTCTTCATTATCTTCAAAAGATTTTAAAATCTTCATCTTGCGTACCATTGATTCGAAAGTTTTCAAAAGATTTTTCAAAATCTCTCACATTTAGTACCAAGATAACTCCTCTAAACCCTTAATTGAGTCTAAATTTTCGTATGAAAATATGCTTTCTTTAAGGGGAGTATTAAAACAAAATTGTTCCAAAATTCATGTTGAATCAGTTTCTCTCCAAATGCTTTTCGAAAAACATATCTTTTAATCATTTTGTTTCAAAAACATCATGGATATGCTATTTTTGAGGGGGAGAAATGTGATTAAAATGTGATCAAAAAGTTTAATGATCGTTGTTTGAATCTCAAAAGAGCTCGACTCAGTTGAAACCAATGAATTGACGAGGAATCATGTACCATCTCGAGAAACTTTCTATGACTTGACCAGGACGGGTAATAATTTCAAGCTAGTTCTCTAGTGATGTAAACGTGTCTCGAATCGGTCTAGTTCATTTAAAGTCGATCAATTCAAAAAGTGCGAACTCTACCCTCTGCATGCGATTTAAGTTAAAACAATATAAGCACATGTGAAGGGGAGTGTTTCGAAAATATAAAACTCTCAAGGTGTTAACAAAATCATGTTTTATAATCATAAACACTTTGAGAGATTTTCAAGGAAAATAGTTTTATGGCAACAATAGGACGGTCATGGAGTTATAAGGTGACTAAGGATAGGAAAATCGTCCTATGATCCGCTGTAATCGGAGGATCTACCCAAGGACATCACCAATAGTTTAGAACTAGAAGTCCTTAGGTATGATTGAAAAAGGAGTAATGTGAGAAAGGAGAAGGAAGGGTTGAAGAATTAAAAGAAATGTAATGAAAAAGGGTGAAAAGATATAGCCCTCCATAATCAACCTTAGGGGCGAAACCGGGTTCAATTCATACTCTCTTTGGTTGTCACTTAGTTGACACCGGTATTGAAGACAAAGACGTCATGGACCCAAAGGACGCACCGCACTAAACCTTCTAGCCACTCAATTCCTCTTAAAGGTTTGTTTCATTCTCACCGGGAACCCTACATAATCTATTGACCTTCTTAGAGATCGTTGGTATTGAAGAAGGAGACCCTCTCCTAGTCTTCGCCGGAAAACCAAAATGCACTATTGAGTCTAGAACCACGAGATTCATCAAAAGATCTCTTAGGAACACTTGACATGACATCGCTTGTTGTTCATCAATAAGAACACAAGTGATATATTCTAGAGTCCCACGCAGATCTTAGCAATCGCCGAACATTTATGAGAAGTTTCACATCCGTGATTCTTGATGATTGAATGGAAACTCCTGCCGGTCAACATCAAGTAGCCACGACGGCAGTCACTCGGTAATTCTCCGTGGATTACGCTTAGTGTGTCTCAAGCGGTCTGATCGTGGGGTGATGCTTGGTGTACCTCGACTCATCCGAGCTGTAGATGTACTTGGTATATCGCGTTATCTCACTTGTGGGACTCCGGTTCGAGAACGACCTTGTGAGAATTAGAGGCGTGTTTCACACTATCTTGTTAACACCCTCGAAATTCAAACTTGTAAGTGCGGAATCCGCTTATTACTAACAATGTTTTATGTTTTCTTCTTATGAAAGCTCGGGCGGATGGATCGTGCGAGACTCGCCACATGCTCATACCAACAACACATGAAAGTTCTCATCAAAATCAAAGGCAACTCAAAGTTAAAGATGATTCTTCGTCTATGTCAAAGAATATACAAAGTGCAAAGACTGAGAACTTCATCATTGGAAACTCAAAGTCAAATAGAAGTGTGAGCATGGTGGAGAAAGGCGTGGAGACACCTAACCAACGAAGTTGACAATGGCGAACAACCACATTATCTCGATCACAAAGCATGAAGGAACAAAGAATCAAGACTATTCTATATCTACTCACAAAGTTCAAGCTCAAAAGATTAAAGACCTATTCAAGTGGAGCATCTTTGAATGACCACCCCAGGGAGATTGTTAGCCTTGATTATTTTTATTAGAAGTGATGGTCATTCACATTTAGGAACTTTGTAACGTGTGTTAGATATCATGATAGAATAGTCAACGGGCTCATGGATTGGGCTAAGCTAATTGGGCATTAGTTAAGTTAAGCTAGCCTTGTCTAGTTCGTGTAACCCAAGCCCAATCCAAGTCCATCTCAAGGCCCATGGCCAAGCCTTAGGGCATCATCTCTCTTACCTATATATATCCCTCAAGTATGTCATTTGAGGGGTGTGCTTGAGTGTGTTTTGTGTGTGTTTTCCTTGAAGCAATATAACATCTTATTGTTTTCATCTTTCTACTCTCTACCTCTCTAAACATACACGAATTCATATTCAAGTCACCATATCTTATCTTAATCTTTCTCTTTATTTACGCATAACAGTTTGGGTTTAACGTGGTATTCTTGTGTTCATAATGTGGGTATTTGATAAGGTTGGTATATCTTTGGTTATAACAACTCTATTTTTGATAATCATCTGGACTTATTTGTCAAAATATCTATCTCTCAATCAACAACCTTTGTCATTGATTGAGGGGAGAATGATTTCAATTAAATTAAAGGTTATTTGTCATTCAATTGTTTTCAAAAGATATTCATGCATGTTTAATTCTATGGAGTTTAAAGTCTTACAATCCGATCCTTATCGTTAAAACACTTTCATAATCAAGTCACAATTCTCCTTAAAAGCTTTCAAAATCAATGTAAATCTACAAGAGATCACAAATCTCAAAGGATTTGATAATTGTGATCGAGGGAGAATTTGTGATTTAAATTGGATTTAACCTGATAATTCGGTAAATGGTTTTTAAGGATGTACAAGCTCTCCTTCCCACATGTGCCAAACGATTTCAAGAAATTCTATGCACATGTTGAGAGGGAGCATCTATCTTAAACCACAAATATTTAAAACGTGATCAACTTATCTCAATGTGCAGTCTTTTCCTAATATGTGCAAAACATTTTCAAATATCTATGCACATATTGAGGGGGAGCAAGCCTATGAAAACCTCATCCTTCCCCAACATGCTTTATCTACTTGTTTTGATCAGGGAAGTGATGTTGATATCTTTTAGAAAATGGTAATCAAAGAAGTTAATTCTTTCTCTTGCCTCCCGTGTGCAAAACGATTTCAAACATTTGATGCACATGTTGAGGGAGCACTTGTTCTAAAATATCAAAACAATTCAGTACAAAATGCTTTGATAATATATCACAAGTATACGGATTGATTTTCAAATGGTTTTCAATTGGTTCAAATGGCGATGAACAATACCAAATAGACCGACCTAATTTACTTTATATACGGTGATATAAGGATGATAAGGTTAGGTATTTGTTCCCATGATCCACCGAACAGGAGGGATCTACCGAGGACAATCCACTAGTTAGTGTAGAAGTCCTTAGGTATGATGATAAAAGGAGAAAATGAGATATGGGAAGAGTGTGGATGAGACGAGCTAGTCTTGGAACAAACCCAACAAGGTTCTAGCTATGAAGTCTCGTAAGCAATGAAGGGTTGAAGAATGAAAAGAATTGAATGAGAAAGGGTGAAAAGAAATAGCCCTCCATTTATTCAACCATAGGGCGTAAACCGGATACAATTCATATGCTCTTGATGGTAACATTGGTGTTGAAGACAAGATGTCATGGACCCGGTGGCGCTCGCACTACAACTTCCCAAACCACTCAAGTTCCTCTTATAAGGGCTTGTTTCATTCTCACGGGAACCTACATAATCTATCGACTTTCCTTAGAGATTGTTGATATTGAAGAAGGAGACCCTCTCCTAGTCTCCGCACAGAACCAAATATGTACAAATTGAGTCTAGAGCCACGAGATCATCAATAAATCTCATTAGGACACTTTCAATGAAGACTCTCTCATTTCACACAATGTGGAAAGAGAGATTATATCTTGAGTCCCACGCATTATCCTTGTGATATTGCGGAACATCCGAGTGATATGCAAACATATTCACAATGAAGATGGAAAGCCTTCGGAGCCAACATCAAACAAGCTCTGGTGGGTGGCATGTGAGATCTATTCAATAGATCAACCATGTGACAACCGAATGAAACAATGGAGCAATTCAATCTTTGAATCAATCTCGGTTCGGGTTATGGATTGACGAATACCTTTGAAAACCGGTCATTGTGCTTAAAAACTCTTTTCTTTAGCACATCGACCGTATCGAATATTTCAAATAAAAAGGTGTTTATGATTGATAATTGATTTTCATTAAAACCTTCATTGTATTGCAAAAACAATTTCTATTATGCGATACACGATTGTTTTTCAAATATCTTTTCATCAATCGGTGAATCTCTATTATTTGGTTCACTCACTCCGTGTTGTCTTCTTTGAGGCGTTACGGTTTGAGAACGACTATAGCATTGCGAAACCACAAGGAAATTCTTGAATTATACACGATCACAGGCGGTGCTTGTTCGATCAGCGGGAACCGTGGGCGTGTACCTCAATTCAACGAAGTGATCAAAGACACTTTCGTGCGCTTTATTGCTAACTATTGTATGCGAGCACTCCCGGCGTTTGCGGTGATCGAATGAAGCGGTCAATCCATAGCCGCATGCTCACACAATACATTCATTTCTCAAGAAATCATGATAAGTGCATCATGAATCAGCGAAAGCTTCCGCTACTCGATGAAAAGATATCATCATCCGAATGTGAGCATGTCGGTCCGAATGTCACAACATCACATAATACCAACACCACAATGGATGTCTCGGAGATTTTGTTAGGCGATGATCTCAAAAGTGGCTCAAAATTATTATCACGTGGATCGATAAAGAGCTCCACTTGGATTAACCAAACATGCAATGAGAGGAATCAATGACTACGAGCTTGAGCAAAGTACTACATCAAGAATGCAAGAACAATTGTTAATGTAATATCTGTTTGTATTCAATGTAATTTTAGTATATGTTTGAGGTGACCCCTTTGGGAGATTGTTAGGAATTATAAATTCCGGTATTAAAGATTCGGTCACCTCAAGTATATGTAATCGTTAGAAAGCTCGTAGTCGTAGTTATTTTAAGCTAAGTAGTATTTAGTTAAGTAACACCATGGAGGACGGATGGGTCTTTACCCACCTGTATGCCCGATCCACGACCCGTTGTGTGGCGTTTTATTGTAAGACTATAAATACTCTCTACCTTCCAAGGTAGAGAGTTGGAGCTCATAATAAGATTTTTATTTCTCTCACTAAAGTTCCCAAACCTCTAACTTTCTCTCTCTAAAACCTCTTGTACGCCTACTTTGTGTCATGGTTTGATGTGTATGTGAAATCCAATATCTTAAAACATGTATATGCACAAAATATAATCATATAAATACCTAAATAGGCATACTTAATTATCAAGCAAAATAAAAAGAAAATCATGCCTCTAGGGCACTTAGGAATGTCTTTACAAATGACACAACAAATGTCACTTAGACGATTCCCGCTCCTTTGCGTTTAAGATACCTTCTTAAGGAAGGTATTCTTGTTACTAAGCGATTCCTATAGCTTGGTGGGTATGAACTTTGACTAATCAACATGACAAAGAAGATTAGTGCAATTAAATGAAAAAGTAAACAAAAAAATGTTGTTATCAAATCAACATCCAAACATATAGTTTTAAAAGACATGGTGTTTGTTTTTATGAAAAACCTTCTTTGTAGTTTTCAATTAACCATGGATCGTATCAAGTTTTTAAAGTACAATATACTTCAATAAACTTGGTAACGAAGCTCTGATGCCAATTGTGGAAAACTAGAAGGGGGGTTGAATAGTTTTGCCAATTAAAATTTCCTTTTAATTTATTTAGATCGACTTATGTCAATCTATTTGGATGTGTGTGTTGGATGTTGATAAACAAGCATATAAAGATAAGTAATGAAAAGATAAGAGTAAGAAGCATAAAACCACAACGCGAGTATTTATAGTGGTTCGGCTACAAGGACACCTTCCTTGCCCTACTCCACTCCCCGAGTCACCTAATCGAGAGTTTGTAAACACTACACCAATCTCCTTATGGCGGAGAAGCCTTCACAACGTCGCCTACCCTTTTTCCGGTGCTAGGCTAACCACCGGGTTCTTCCACTCCAAGGTGAACCACACCTACACAACGTCGCCTACCCTTTATAAGGTACTAGGCTAAGTACCTAGTTCTTTCACTCCAAGGTGAACTACACCTACACAACGTCGCCTACCCTTTATTAGGTACTAGGCTAAGCACCTAGTTCCATTGCAATGGAGGAACTACTACCACACTACACCAACGACAAATCCCAAAGGAGATCTACTCTGTTGAGTTTGTTAGGACTTCTTGAGATCGTTTTGAGCCTTAGGGTTAAACAATAACATATGCAATACGCAGCGGAATAATAAGAACATTATATGTTATTGACACAAGGTTTCATTCACTATCACATCCAATTATATTTTATCAGAATATAACGTGTTACCTAACTGTAACAGGGATCTAAGACACCTCAGATCTTGGGGTTAACTAAACTACTTTCCTAGGCGTTTACAAGACTATACGCCTAGGACACACACACACACCTTTAGACTACATTATGGAAGACTTTATTATTAAAAACCTACATCCCATATCCTCTTTATATACTAGAGGATTAGGGTTTACAAATCTCTACTAAGGACTAAATAATAAATCTTCTTTTGCAAGCAAGTCCTTCCATCTTTTTGTAGGTTTCATCTTTGTCACTTTAAGCCCTTGATGTTTCATTCTTTATTGTTTTGTATCATCGAATCAATAAACCCAACATACTCCTTTACAACATCATCAAGGATATCAATATCCTTGGATCTAATACTAGTCTATCTTGTACATCGAAACACACCTTATCGAATGTACATCTAAGGCACCTTTCACTAATGCCTTTGACTAGATCTACAAGACACCCTTCACTAATGTCTTGTGTCTTGACTTCTAAGCACCTTTCACTAATGCTTCTAGTCTTGACTTCTAAACACCTACCACAAGTGCTTATGATATGGACGATAGATACCCTTCACTAATATCTCCGTCTTGACACTTGCGACATCTTTCACTAATGTTTTCAACACTACACTTCTTAGAAGAAAGAAAGGAATCATCAACAAGAAGACTTCAGTAGCCTTGATGATGAGGAAGCATGGCAACTCATGGACTTGAGCTTGCTCGACTTCAAAGGTGGTGATCTTGCCTTTAAGAGGAACCTAGAAGATCACACAAAACAAAACTACAAACATAGATCTCTTGGATCGAGGTTAGTGAGTTTTAACTCGGGAGAAAGTGTGTTAGAAAGGGGTGAGAAACAATGAAGAAATGGCTCACTATTTATAGAAGAAAAATCTCTTGCCTCGGATCCCACGGATCCTTCCACAAGGATCCGTCTAGCGTTAAGCTAGGGATCCGTGGGGACGCTCCCTTTACCCATGGGTATTTTGGTTATGGGTCATGGGTTGAACCATGGATCTTTAGCTAGATACAATGTATCTCTTGAGTGCAATGCACTTAGTCACTTGGGTATGGGTTGATCCATGGGTTATGGATATTATCCATGTATGATATAAGCATGATGTCATGCAATGGGTTATGGGTCAACCTCCATGGGTTATGGGCTTTGGGTTGTACCCAACTACATTCAATGTATTTGCCCTATGGGTTATGATACTTAAGTTTCTACCCATTTATATTACCCAATATACTACATACTAGTTATGTGTATATTTTACCCAAATATGTAAACACTAGTTGTTGTACATATGTAATATTAAATCATAAAATCACTTATACTTGTTTTAGTGTTTTATGTGAAAATGTTAATATGTTAGAAACTATTAGTTCAAACCATTTACGTATTTTATTTGTTTCGTTAAAATGATTTTACGTTTGTTATCGACAAAACATTAGAAGATCGTAAAATATAAATAAACGTTTTTACGGCTTATTTGTATTAACACGTTATATGTATACAAATATGACACCTTATATCAATTAAGTGTTTATTTTTTAGGCGGCTCGTGTTTTGGCTAATATGGTCGCTCACGGACATGGCAACTCTAACAATCTGCAGTTGGACAAGAAGTAGAGGCTCTTGCAAGACTCGTTCATTTGGTCTCCACAAGATGGTGTTGATGCACGCCATATGATAGAGATATTTTATTGCTTCTTAACTACCGCCTTCTGTTTTGGGTATTTAGAAAATGAGGATAAGTCTCTCGCCAAGAACACGAGTATATATTTCAAGATATCCCGAGATATATAAATCTTAATCTTTTTAGCAGTTTTAATATCCAGAACCAACTTTTCACCTAATAGCAGTCATTACAAACAATATAATCGGGGATTGGTGATGCTAATGCATGTAGAATTAATCGTTAACTATGGTGCCTGACAGCATGATTCAAATTCTACATCTTCGAATAATATAATCGGGGATTGGTGATGCTGATGCATATAGAATTAATCAGCTAAATAAAATTTTCTTTAAAGACTTTTCATCACAAAAATTTATGCATATATGACGCATAGTACACAAATAAAGACACAGGACTGGCAAACGAATAGCATATAGATAAGTTCGCCGGATTCTGGGTTTCTTGGTCGCCGGATTCTGGGTTTAAGGTCGTCGGAATCTGGGTTTAAACGTGAGGAAGATGAAGATGAAGGGTGATAAACCAAAACAATGAAATGACGATTTTACCCTTATGTGCAAGGCACATTTGGACATTAACAGACTTTGACTAATAGAGAATTGGTCAAAGGGACTGATTTGGCATTTAAAGGCCAAGGTTTAGACTCCCCACGATGAAAAGGCCGAGTTTTGTCCCATCGCGATGCACCCTGCCAAGTTTAAGGACCAACGGTTATATTTATATAAAGGGAAAATGATAAAAAAAAAAGGCATCGAAGTTGCCACCTTTTCCTTTTCTGGGCATCGAACTTTTTTTTTCTATAGTAGCACTAAACTTGCCTAATTTTCCTTTTGTAGCCTCTAATAAAAAATTAATTACATAAATTTACATAAATCATCCCTATGGCTCTAAACAATTACACCGTTCGTCCTTGAGTCAATTACATAAAAGGTCCCTGTGGCTCTAATAATTTACACATTTCGTCCTTGTAGGTATAAACTTAAACTAATCCAGTGACCACCATCCACCGCCGCCACCATCCAAAACTTGTGTGCTCCAGCCGTGGTTTCATCTGTAAAAGGCTTAATGGAAATAAGCTTAAGTGTACCAATAAGCTACAAGAAGCTAACTAAGGCTAGAATAAACCTAAACTAACTAAAACCAACCTAATGCAACTGATATGAGTCAAATAAGCTCAAGTCCTAAGGCTAAAAAGCACATGACAGATTCCTAGACCATAATGCCAAACATCCCTAATAAGCCTACTTTAAGCCCAAATATAACTGATTTATAAAAATCCTAAAATTAAACTAAATTTACCTAGTTAAAGACAACCAACCAAAGTGCTTGATTCCTAAGTTTCCGCTTCCAAGGATCTAATATGATGAAATTAAAAATCAAAAGCTTAAGGTAATTAGGATATTATAGTGACTGATGCAGAACTGATATAGGCAAAAGGGGAAACTTGCAGTCCTTAAACTAAGGATGTAAATGAGCAAAAACTTCTCAAATAAGCTGAACAAAATGAAGCTAATCCTATGAACTAAATATACTAACAATTTTAAAAGCTAAAATCTACTTTAACTAGCTTGATCCTAGGATTTAATTAAGCTATATGGGCTGCTGATGGGATCAGGTTCTAAAACAGTTTTGAGGGGAGTTGAAACAGATAAAATTGATACCAAAAGAAACTAAATAAAAGTTAACTAAAAGCAGAAATGAACTTATACTAAACTACTGAAACTAGTGGGTTAGACACTCAAAATGACCCTTATTGATACTGATTTGACCAAGCAGTTTTAAAGAAAAAATTAAAGAAAGGTAAGAACAGGGATGTGAGAAGGAAGGTGAATATCTGTTTTTTTGTACGTATGTACAAGATTCTTGGGATATATATAGTTAATAATAACATGCTAGCTTATACAAAAAATATATAAGGGACCTAAAGCAGCTTATTCAACAACAGTCAAGCTTCAAGGGACGTTTGGCTTTTCTAGGCTACCACAGGGACCTAAAGGTTGTCACAAGCTGGTAAATAAGCTAAAACTAAAGGTTAAGCTAATCTAATTAACTAAAAAGCACTAGATGATTAATAATAAGCAGACCTTTAAGCTAATTGGGCCCTAAATACTACCCTACCTACTTATTCAAACAACAGACTTAAACAGCCTTATGGGAGGGGTTTTAGCTTAAGAATAAGCTATCAAGACACCTCCAAAATGCTAAATAAGGACAAAAAGGTAAAGTGCATATGTCTAAGAACTAAAAAAAACAAATCATAGCTAAAGAGAAGCTTTCAACAATTAAGGTATAAAATAAGCTACTAATCTAGTTCTAATGTGCAAATAAGCTATAGTGATCTAAGAGGGTCCTAAATAAGCATTGGTGGGAACCTAGAATAAGCAATAACAAAAAGTAAAAGAAAAACTAATAAGCTCTAAAACTGCCTCCCACGCCTGCTGCTGTAACAATGGTGAAACAGATTGACCTTTAAAGAATAAAGATAGCGCTTTGTATGGATTTCCGTTTCTAGCATACCCACAAATCATTGATGTCCCGATAATCGAACTGTTTTGGGTTATTGAGTCACTGTTAAACGTTTCTTCTGCATCAGTCATTCTTCCACACTTTGTGCACATATCAAGCAATGCAGATTCAACACGGTCGTTACCATCTCCCGAAACAACTCGAGCGCTTCTCCAAACATAAACCCTTTCATGAAACACGACACCACCGTATTCCATGACGAAACATCTCTCACAGACATTTCATCAAACACCTTAACAACCAAATCCAAACTTGCATCTTTTTTATGATGGTGGCATGGCAAGGCGGTGGAGGTGGCTGTGGTGTCGGTGTGGTGGTGCTAGAGAGAAAGGGAGAGGGAGAGGCGTAAAAGGGATGTGAGAAAGAGTAGAAGATAGGCTTTATGATATAAAGTTACACAAGGACGAACGGTGTAATTGTTTAGAGCCACATGGATGATTTATGTAAATTTATGTAATTAATTTTTGATTAGAGGCTACAAAAGGAAAATTAGGCAAGTTTAGTGCTACTATAGGAAAAAAAAAAGTTCGATGCCCAGAAAAGGAAAAGGTGGCCGCAACTTCGATGCCTTTTTTTTTATCATTTTCCCTTATATAAACTTTTTTAGTTTACATACCAATACGCCACTTTTGAAAGTACCATTTGACTTAAGGTAGGAAAGGGTGTGGAGGTTTTTGAGCGAGGTATTTTCGCATCAAGAAGTCATAAAAGTCTATAAAGAGGAGCCAAGAAGCAATGTATCAATGTATCTAGTGTAATCTTTAATTTTCAAGTCGTTTTTAGTTTAACTTTAAATTCCAGTGTAAACTTTAGTTTTCAAGCTCTGTATTTCAAGTAATTAAGTATAATAAATCTTTTGAAGTTATCAATTTCAAGTGTTAATTCAAGTTTCAGGTTTATGCATATTTACAAATTTCAAAAATCTCATGTTATGTTCCAATGTTGTTGTTAGGTGTTATCATGGATGAATAAGCACATGTAAGCTCCTTTATAGCTTATAAAAGCTATTAGATACACTAAAAGTCGATTCGAATCGAAAGTAAAAATCACAAAAGTACCAAGTAATTAGTGAAAAATAAAAAATCATATGGAAGTGATGTACACAGCTTGAGGCGGGTAAATCTTGGATGGCCTTGGGTTAGAAGCTTAGTGGTAAGCTAATAGGGGTGTTAATTGGTCCTTGTTCTCAGTTTTCAGTTGGATAGCCATTTGTAAGCCTTTTACTCATTTTTTGCATTTCACTGTTTTGATTATTCATTAGCTTTAATCTTTGTGTTTTATTGTTCACTAGTTATAATTAAGTATATCTAATCATTAAAATCAGTGTGTTGTTCTTTTAA
Source organism: Chrysanthemum lavandulifolium (assembly GCA_022545495.1). Classification (NCBI taxonomy): domain Eukaryota; kingdom Viridiplantae; phylum Streptophyta; class Magnoliopsida; order Asterales; family Asteraceae; genus Chrysanthemum; species Chrysanthemum lavandulifolium. The sequence goes on from CM040245.1 coordinate 89,428, forward strand.
ATTTGTGGTTTATAAAAATCTTAATTTGACAGTAAAAATTGCATCATCATCAATCCTTAGTTTTATGTTGTAGTTACTGTTGGTTCATGTTTATTTAGTCTTATTTAGTAATAATATGATGTCTGTAATCAGTTTAATGGATGTAATTTGTGGTTTGCTTTGAAAAAGTTCCAAAACAGTCATACCAAGTCTTGTTTGGATTTATGAGTTAAACTGTCTTAAAGGTTGTTTGAGTGATTGCTTGTTATTGCTTTGCATCACACTTGGTCTAATTAACTCAAAGGAATCAAGAAACCAGGTCCTTGTTTCATCAAAAGTCAAAATACCATTTGATCATATCTCGCTTGCTCCTTTGTTGGAATCTGCTGATTCAAGGTCATGATTTTGTGTTTATAAGTTGTTAAAATTGTTCAAATCAGTCTTATTGCACCTTAATACAACACAATCAGTGCTTAGAATCAATCCAAAGTTCATCTTAGTCAACTCTTCTAGTTTTTATAAAAAGTCAAAATTTTCAATGGGTCGTTTTTGAATAAACTTTAGGATTTCACTGTGTGTTTAATATTGAGATTCAGGATATAAGCTTTTGGATTATCAAAGTTTGGTTGCTAAAAAAAATTATAAAAATGCTAGTTCTCTGTTAATCAGCTTTTTAAGTGCTTTTTTATTTAGCTTATTGTTGGTACCTGTTCTGAAAAAGTGCCCTGTGCACCAGTCTCACAAGCTTAATCATAAGCTTGCACAGAGCTTAATTGTTGACCAAATCACAGTGATACTTGGTTCTTTGGAAAGCCAACCAAGCCATCTTGAAGTCTCAATCTTGGTTTTTATTTTCTAGCTTGTTTGCTAGAAGTATTGCAATAAGCTCCAATCTTGTCCCGTTACGTGTTAATCATAAGTGCTTATTGTCTTTAAGTAGCTTTCAAGATGCTTTTCTCGTGTCTTTTAGCTTCATTTTAGTTCACCTAGCTTATTTGAATCTTATTCCACTCTTGTTTCCAGTTTTCAAGCTTCTTTGAGCTTAATTCCACAAAATAAGCTAATAAGCCTACTGTTGGCTTATAAGCTTCTCAAACAGCTTATTTGTAGTTGGTAAAATTTTTGTGTTCATTAACGTTTCATATAATCAGTAGTTAAGTAGTTTTCAAAAAGAAAATCCAGAAAAACATCAATTTAAATTTAGTGATAGCATTTATTTAATAGATTTTAGCTTTTTGATTTTTCTTTTCAGCTTATTAATAAGCAAATCTTGTTTTTATAGTTTTCTTAGCTTTCTATCACCTTAAGTTATTTTTAGAAAAAGTTTCATAATTTTCCTAATCTTTTTAGTATTTATTATAATTTTAAATAGTTAAAATAGTAATTAATTAGTAATTAGGATCTTAATATTTATGTTGTTTGATGATTCGGTGGTCTAGGACAATGATTAAACAAGAAAGCCATTAGAGAGATGAAGAGAGTTGAGAGGAGGTTCCTTGAAGAGTTGCTTTAGAAAAAGTGAAAGGTTTATTCAAAGCAAAAGCCACCCTTCCATGGATGGAAGGGTATTTATAGTTACAATAAAACACGACCTCCGACGGCCGTGGATCGGTATACGATGGGTAAAGACCCGTCCTTCCTCCACGGTGTTGCTCTAAACTAAACTACGCTCATGACTAACTAATAAAGCGCTAAATAACGTAAATAATGATTTGTCTACAAGCTAACTTATGCTAGATAAAACTTGGGGTGACCGACTCTTTTACTATGGAATTTTCTAATTCTAACAATCTCCCCAAGGAGGTCACCCCATGTTTTACATTTGAATCCTAGCATTCTATTCTTGACTTTGTTCTTGAGCTCGTAGACATGAATTCTTCACTTTCTCAATCTTTGTGCTTTAGTAGCGATTCTTCAAAGTCCGCATTGATTTGTACTTTCAATGGAGGCCTTTAAGCGATCCACATCTTTGATGATCTTCAAGCTTTCATTGAGATCATCACCACGATAAATCTGGATCACCCTTTATTGTGTTGCCATCATGTGAAGTTGTGACTTTTGGACCGACATGCTCACACTTTTGAATCATGACATCTTTCCATCGAGTAGCGGAAGCTTTCTCGGCTCATGATATTTGCGCAGAAAGCGAGACATAGTATAAAAATATCGAGCCGGGTTTTGTAGATATGCACCGGTCATGATTTCTTCAATTAAGTGTGGATGCTTTGTGAGCATGCGGCTTTGGATTGACTCCTCAATTCGATCACCGCAACCGTCCAAATGTACCGCAAACAACATTTAGCAATAAAACACGAAAGTGTCTTTGATCACTTTCGTTGAATTGAGGTACACGCCCACGGTTCCCGTTGATCGACAAGTACAAATCTTGCTGTGATCGGTACAATTCAAGAATCTCCTTGACGGGTTTTGACTCTTCTAGTCGTTCTCAAACCGAACGTCTCAAAGAAGACAACACGGAGTGAGTGAACGACAAATTGAGATTCACCGATTGATGAAAATGATTTGAAAAACAATCGCGTATTGCTTGAAGAAAGAGTTTTGCAATCTGACGAAGGTTTTATGAGAAAGATCAATTTTCAATCAAAATACTTTTATATTAGAGAATGAGCACACATTCGACGTGCTAGCGAAAAGATGAGATTCGACATCAAGCGGTTTTCTAAAAGTATTTTCAATCGAGATACTTTTGAATTTGAAATGAATACACATTCGACGTGCTAGAGAAAAGAAGGTTTGCACATCGAACGGTTTTTCCAAAAGTATTCGTCAATTCCATTCCTGGACCAAGGTTGATTCAAGATTGAATCGCCCCATCGTTTCTATCCAGTTGTCACATGGTTGATCTATAGAATAGATCTCACATGCTACCTACCAGGAGCTTGTTTGATGTTGGCTCCAGAAGGCTTTCCATCTTCATTGTGAATATGTATGCATATCACTCAGATGTTCTGGCAATACCACAAGGATAATGCGTATGACTCTTAATATATACTTACTTTTCACATTATGTGAAACAGCAAGTCTACAAGAATTTAGTGTCCTAATGAGATATTGTGGATGATCTCTTGGCTCTAGACTCAATTGTGCATATTTGGTTCCTGTGTTGGAGACTAGGGAGAGGGTCTCCTTCTTCAATATCAACAATCTCTAAGAGAAAGTCGATAGATAATGTCGGTTACCCGTGAGAATGAAACAAGCCCTTTTAAGAGGAACTTGAGTAGCTTGGGAAGTTTAGTGCGGTGCGTCACTGGGTCCATGACGTCTTGTCTTCAATACCAGTGTTACCTTAGTAACCACTTAGTAGCATATGTATTGAACCCGGTGTCTGCCTTAAGGTTGAATTATTTGAGGGCTATTTCTTTTCACCCTTTTCTCATTCATTTCTTTTTCATTTTTCAACCCCTTGAGTGCTTACCGAGACTTCATTACTAGAACCTTGTTGGGTTTATTCCAGTTCTAGCTCTATCTCGATCCGCACTCTTCCCATATTCTCATTTTTCTCCTTTTTCAACATTCCTAAGGACTCTACACTATCTAGTGGATTGTCCTGGGAAGATCCTCCGATTCGGCGGATCGTGGGAACAAATACCTAACCTAACCATCCTTATAAGACCATGCATAAAGTAAATTGGTCGGTCTTTTGGTATTGTTCTTTCCTTCATGAAACCAATTGAAAAATCATTTGGAAAAACAATCAAGGTACTTGTGATACGAGATCAAAGCATTTTGTACCTTAATAGTTTTGATCATTTAGAAATGCTCCCCCTCAACATGTGCGTATGATTTTGAAATTGTTTAGCACAAGGAGGCAAGAGGACTTTGAAATATTTTCTTTGATCACAATTTTCATACGAAAAAGCCATTTAATTTTCATGGTAAAATTCTCCCCCTCAATATGTGCATAGGATATTTTAAAACATTTTATCACATAGAGGCAAGAGTTCTTTTGAAGCACATTTACGATCACACAAGCCATTAAGAAACCATTTAAAACTCAATCAAGGTACTTTATGTTAAAACATAAAAGCATTTGCACCTTGATAGTTTCTTTTCTTTAAAAATGCTCCCCCTCAATATATGCTTCGAGATTCGAAAGCGTTTAGCACATATGAGAGAGCAGCGTGCACAATTAAATCAAAACGATCACCTTTTATCAAATTTCATTATTAAATTACAAATTCTCTCCCGATCAAAAATATCAAACCCTTTGAGATTTTGGATCCCAAGTGATTTAATTAGGTTTAGGAAACATAGGAGAAAATGTGGCCAGGTTTAAATACTCATCTTGTTTTTGGATAAATGCTCCTCCTCAACATGTGCATTGTATATTTGAAATCGTTTGGCACATGGAGGCATGAGTGCCTATAAAGGACTAAAACCAATTCCATTAAAACAAATATGAGATTTAAATCACGATCTCTCACTCGATCAAAAATTTCAAACCTTTTGAGATTTGTGATCCCAATTGATTTAAATAATTTAAAAGAGTTTGGGGAAAGACGTGGCAAGATTTAATTTTTGAAAAATGATAGATAAGGACCAATTTAAGACATTAAAGATTGTTAGTGTCATGTATGATAGTTTTAAGAGATCTTTTAGTAAAATAAAACAATTTCACAATCAAACAAGAATGAAAAAATTTCATTTTGAAAGACCTTGATTCTAAAGAAAAAATCATACCATGACATAACATTAAATCTTTAGATCACCACTTATATTGTACAAAGCGGAACTTTTGTGAAGAAATATCGTTTGAAAATATTTTATTTTAAATCACTCTCCCCCTCAATCCATGACCGTAGTCGATAATTGAGTGACTCAAGTTTCGATAAAATGAAGTCCGATGATTTTCAAAATTAAGACCAATTAATTTTCAAAACAATGTTTTCCATTTTCAAAACAATTTAATCAAATTATTCAAAATTGTTTAAAAATGGTATCCTGCACAAAGATACGTTAGGTGGTTGAGAAGCTTCTGTTGTTGTTGTTGTTGTTGTTGTAGGGTTTGGAAGAAAAACCGTCTGCAGATGCAGTGAGACTTCTTCTTACGTTGCATTTTGAATGCCAACTGAGGTCAAATTAAGCTCTGTTTCTTCAATCACTTAGAAGAAAACCATCTCGCGATGCGGTGAGAACTCTTACGTTGCATTAATGCCAACTCTCCATAGAAGTCCAATTAAGCTCCGTTTCTTCATTTGTCAACCCAAGATATAGTTACCCTTTCCTTTCGGCATCCAATCATCTTCAATTGTGGGATCCGGATCGGGAACATTCTTTTATACTAATATACATGCATACGTTAGTGAACACACATACAAATATATGGTGGTCGACATCACCCAAACAACAATCGACTAATAAAAATCAATTCAACATAACAATCGGATCATATAATGCATGGGGTTTATGTGTTAATCAAACTCTAATCATCTAAACCTAACAATCATATCCTAAATTCCTAGTCCTTGACACACAGGCAAATATCATTTTAATTAAGCACGAGGATAATTAAGAGAGCTCGTTAGATGATATAGATTTGAAAACATTCTCCCCTCAATCAATGACTCATTTTTGAAAAATTTTAAAGCGCAGGTCATTGATTGAGTTTGCAAATGTCTGAAAACTACGAATCGATTGATTTTTCAAGCAACTCATTTACCACCATTTTGAACACAACAAATATTTTTCGAAGAATTATAGGCGGAAAAACATTTGTGTAGGAACAACAGATCCTTCGACATACTTTCCTCATTATGTTTTAGGATAAGTGCACGAAATTTGTGAAAACGTTTAAGCGTAGCACTTTCCTTCCTTTAAGAGCGGGTTGCTATCCGAAATGATAGCAAGCCATTGTTTAACAGGGGTCACGATCCCAAGTAATGCGCAAGCCATTATTTGAAGCCGGGTTACTGATCGAAGAAAGCGTAAGCCATTTTTGAGACATGTTTTGGAAAGAATATTTACACCTCCTGCTCGAACTTCATCTATGGTCCCGTGCCATTATTGAATGACATTTCTAAGACCGCAGATGTTATCGATACGAAGACATGTCTTGAGAAAACATATTTTTGTATTTTAAATTTTCTTATTTTATGGGTTTTGAAGGTTTTATATTTTCTATTTTCTTTTGTTGGTTTTCTATTTTTGTATTTGGTTTCTTTGGTTTTATATTTTTGTATTTTGCTTTTCGAAAAATATATACAAAGATATAGATGATGATATAGTATAAGAAGATGATGATACTGAGTACGAGATAAGGATATCGAATGACCCGTTGTAGAAGATAGAAGTCATCATCTCTTAAACATTCACCACCAAAGCTTCCAAGGGCTCTTGAATAGAAAGAAATTGAACCATCTGAAAGTGAGACTTTGGCGACTTCCCCAAACCGAAAATCCATTAGATGAGCGATTCAAGCTCTATTTCAAGCTTTCCTTAGCAGGTGCACAAAGAAGCACACCATTATCATAAATCCAGCTGCTCCTTTTAAGAGCGATAATCTAGATTCTTTGTTGGGTTATATCATCAACAAAACGAACGTATCATCCCACTCTTTAAATTTCTTCTCATATTTCATTACCATCAAGTGCAAGCAATCCATTCCAAAAGGTGTCAAGAGAACAATTCCATTAAGTAGTTGAATTGATGCGATCGACCTCTTTGTATAATGCTCAAGAACTCTCCCAAATACACTTCATGAGGGTAATGAAGAACACCTCCCAATGTTCACATCTTTCGTCACGATGATAGTGTATGAAGCTCAAGAACCCAAGTACACAAGATCCAAGAGCTCTCCGAATACACATCATGAGGGAATGAAAACACCTCCCATGTTCACATTTTTCTTCCCCGATGATCGTGTATGAAGCTCAAGTATCCAAGCATACCAATACACAAGGAATGAATAATCGATAACATTGAAGAAGCGGGCCAAGTCATCGATTATCTGCGGGTGACAATCTCTGTGGATGTCAACTCCGAATAAGTGATTATATCTACGAATCACCGATTAAGCATTCAAGTGAAACAAATTGAGCATCCCCAATGTACACAATCTCTCTCCACGATCATTGCGATACCATCGAAATCACCACACACTTGTGTACCTCTTTTATCTTGAAACTAACTCTTACATCTCTTCCCCACATAGTTGGAATAAGAATACTAAACGCCTTGATGAGTAAAACCTTGAGTTTCTCTGCGGTCATGACATTTGTTTTCCGGGATATCTTCAATCACTTAGAAGAATTAAGTTCATCAAGTTTACTCGCCATGAGTCAAACATTGAGTTTCTCTCATGTAATAACATTTGTCTTCCGGGATATCTTCAATTTCTTATAAGTATTAAGTACATCAAGTTTTACTCGCGTTTAGATGCTTGTCTCCTTCCCCTTTCTTGTTTTGATACTTGTAATCAACAACTCTTTGAATGCCCAAATACTTGAAATTTGTTGAGAAGATCGCTTGAAGTCTTTGTGAGAATCAACATCTTTGAATAATGTGAGCAAGTCTAATTGGGGATTAAATTCGACATATCACATTCCCCAATTAGTGCTCTCCCTAGACCGCAGTCTTTTTGATAAATGCCCAGTTACGAAGAAGTCTTTAGATCATTAAATGCAACTCGTCTTTGGTCTTCTAACATATAGCAAGAAATGTAGAACGATGATCAGACTCGACCTTCTTCAAGATTGTCCGGTTGGGAATAGATAGTTAACATCTTCAACTCACACCAAAAAGAATCCCACCAAAAGCATCCCAATTAACTTACATCTTGCAAATCCCTTAACTAAAATCCCTCCCAATCAAACAAGAACAAAGATGTTCATCAAGGAAATCGACAATCGAGGCCGCAACAAACACACAAGATGGTAACACCAAACTACCAATCACATCAAACAAAACGAGAGATTGTTCGAATTATCATGTTGATGTATCGTGAAGCATTAACCGGAAGCACTTTGTCGATAAGCTCATCAATCCAGTGAAGATGTCAACCAACGGCTCTTAGAGAAAAACTCCATGTGAAGATGACCCGATAAGAAGAAGCTCGGTTCTTACATGAGTTTAGAGCCGTATGACCATTTAAATTCTCGAATATCAATCAACAATGCAAAAAATGCACACTTCTTCTCCCCCTCAAGAATTACATACGGAGTTGCCATTCTTGATTAAACAAGTGAATATCTTCAGCAAATGTAGTCTATTCACACTTCTCCCCCGCAAAATTAGCACAGGATGTCGCCATCGTCATTATAGTTGAGAAAGTGGAATCAGAAAACAATCAATGGTAGCCCGGTTCACTTGATGACTGAAGCGCATGGAAAAAGTATGAAGCATGTTGATGAAGAATGTCGATGAGAATGGTCATAAACATGAAGATTTCTCTTCTTATAAAGATAAAGCGCACTGAAGCGTACACCTTTCTTTTCTTTGAGGAATGGGGCCTGAAGTGTTATCTGCAGACGCCATCATGATGAAGTACGAGGCTTGAAGCCGAGGCGAGCAGACGTCATAAGAAGATTTCTCTTCTTTCAAGATAAAGCGCCTTCGAGACGTACACTTTTCTTTTCTTTAGAGTACGAGGCATGAGCTGTTGTGTTCATCGTCATTATGTTGAAGTCACGAGGCACAGAATGAAGTGAGCAGGCGTCATAAGAAGATTTCTTCTTCTTGAAGAAAAAGTGCATCAAACGTACACTTTTCTTTTCTTTAGAGAACGAGGCTTGAACTGTTGTGTTCAAACGTCATAATCTCTCTCTTTTCATCATCTCTTGGCAAAACTTGTAATCACCCCATTATCATTCAAGAGGCTATTTGTCGTGACAAGCGATGGAAAACCCAATATGATGAATTTGACCACAAGTAAACTACCCGAACTCGTGACTTAAACTTGCACATATGTAACAAAAAGCGGTGCCGATTTCCATTAGCATCTCTAAGTACTCTTTATGTACTCTATACTCTTCAACCAACCAACCATCAAGTATAAGGCGTACATTACCTCTTGAAAATCCAAAATTGAATGTGACATCGAGCACTACAACGTAACTCCTTAAAGTGATAGTTATCTTGAGGTGGTATGAGCCCAATTCCCCCAAGTGGTAAAAGAAAAGGTAAAAGACACCCAACAATAACTAGATTTCCAAGTCTTCATTTTTGATAATAAGCTCGAACAAGGATCTTGAAGAATCTTCATCCAACCATCCCCGATACCTTCAGATACTAAGTACACTCGCCCGTGATATTTCACTTCAACCTCAAATAAACAATACTGAATTAACGCCGTTGTCACATCTTGTTAAAAGCTCAAATCTAGCCTCCTTTGACGTTTTAAGTGAACTCTGATAATGGTTTCATCCCGACCATGGTTTAATGAGCATAACCCCGTAAAACTTTGAAGAAACCAAACCGCCATGACGAGAATTCAAACACACATCCACTTCATGAAGTACACCCTTTTATCCCTTCTTCGAAGTAGAAACCGTAGCACCAGCATCAAATAAGATCCCGAAACACACTTTCCTTTCTCCAGGATGGTTCCATCAATACGAGATTTTACAATTCTATGGTTTAAACCGAGAAATAGTTTCTTTCGCGGGATTTTACAAAACCAAGAATAAACCGTAAGATAGATCCGGAAATGCACCTTACAATTATCAGGATGTTTCCATTGTTACGGAATTTTACAAGTCTATGATTTAAACCGAGAAATAGGTTCTTTCGCAGGATTTTACAAAATCAAGACAAAACCATAAACAATGTCAGCTTGAATGTATTATAACAATTTTGGTTTCGGAGAATATCTGTTTTAGGGGAACATGCAGTGGTTCATTAATGGTTCATTATCCAACATCAACAAAAACATCAACCATCCAATAAGCACTTTGGTAAACACATCATTCACGCTTCTGTCGGCTATTGTAGTGACCACATGGAGAAATAGACCCGATATGCCAAACTTGAACAGGACGTAACATTCCCCGGATTTGTTACTTAAGCTTGCACTAATCCTTGTGAAGAAGAAACGGTGTACCCAAATGTACAAAACCTCTTGACATATCCTCAACTGCGTGAGACACCGAAGTGATAGCTACGTTGTGGGTTAATCGAGAAAGAATCACAAACGTAACTAAATAGCCAAGTCTTTATCACATACTATAATTGCCCAAACAAGTCATCTTCGCGGAAGGGTAGAAAGAAAGAAGACGAAATAAGTAAGCATGCCCGGAAAAATCTTACTTCACATCCAAATAAGAATTACCGTCCAAACAACCTCGTAGTCAACATTTTCCAATAAACACTTCTAGAAGTGACATAATATTCTTCCTGAAAAAGCATGCACCAAAGTATCAAACCCCATAGCCCAACAAATCTCATCGTAAAATCTCATTATAAGTCAACTAACACATCATCCAATATCTTGAGAAGCCCATCATAACTTTGAACCCAATCCAATAATCCATCTGATCCAACATCAAAATCAATTCATTAAACATATTACATAAGCTCGGTCCAATGACGTGAATCATTTAACACAACATGTGAGCCAAACGAAATCCCAGCCGATCCAATTCATGGTCACAATAAGTTGGATCCAATCAAACCTCATACTAAGATTACAATATCACAAGGCTTAATTAAAATTTTAATCAATCCAAACTCCGGATATATCACACGACCTAGCAAAAAGATATCATAATCCATGTAAACCCCATTACATGTAACGGGCCAACAATCACTTATCCATAATTCATACTCGAGCCCACTACACATATCATGATTCGGATCATATAGCTGCAATATTACGGCCCAAAACAATTCAATCAGATATTCAGATCTTGTATACCACAAATAGAACCTTATACCATGGTCCAAAAGAATGACCTGCATCTTTCCATGAGACCCAATATCTCAACGATTTTAAAAAAATGTATCCAGTCTCTACGAGGCCCAATAGAGCTCCAAGTATACAAGCCCTAATAATTCGGAGTATAAAACACAATACTCACTCAGAAACCCTAAAAATACTCACAAAGTATCACACACCTCTCTTAATCTCTCTACTGAACACAGTCACCAACCCTAAAATCTCTCTCACAACAAAACGCAGCCATCAATTATCACATCAGCACATAAAAACCCTAATCCCATTAGTAAGTCGCCTCCCTTTTGACAACCGCCTCTCATCGTAATCTGTTTCACTCAACTCATTCTACTCCAAAGGCTCCTCACAAGACTCTCTTCCTGTTCAGTAATCACAACGAAGCAACAACAAGACCTCGCCACAGGGATGGCTTGAAGGACGATTCGTCATAGTCACAGGGATGGTGTAAAGAGTAAGTATTCATTGAAACGTAATTTTTCTTTTCAAACACCGAACAAAAGAGATTAATGAAACAAATTTGTTTTGTTACTTTCTTTATCAAAGTTCGAAAATTAAAGAGAGCTTATACATTTAAAGATATGTGATGATGAAGCTTGGGTGTTATTGATTTTAAAACCAATCGACCAACACACAAAGGCAAATCTGAGATTGATTCTTACTTATGAAGTTTCATTAAAACCGAACATGAATTAAAGGATGAGACCTTTTATGGTTTTGATCTTGTTTCTCACATTCGGATAATTATCAAGCATTTAAGATCAATGATGTTTTGAGTTCTACTCATGTGCCTGACCCTTGAGGCATGATAGTACATTGAAGAAGGCATGAGAAAAGAGTAACTCTAAGATCTTGAGATGTTTTAATATTGATGTGATTCGAGTCTGGATGTAGTGAGGTGTGTTGGACATTAATGAGATTAGGTTAGCGTGGTTGATGTTGGTAATGGGTTGTATATGTCTAAAGGTTACTCTTCAATTCTGTAATCACTTGGTCGTAAATTTATGGACTGATGATGTGTAAACACTGAAGTCATGAAGAGTCTGTTTATGGTATATGGTCTTTTGTGGTCATTTTGTCATTCATCTTCATCTCATTCAGTCAACTCGCATCATACATAGTTGGCAACTCGCATATTACTTAAGTCATCAACTCGCATGACCAACTCGCATGACCAACTCACTTAAGACCCTAATCATGTGACCCAACTCGCTTTATAGTCATTGCATTTGGACATTAGAACAGCACCTCGTTTTGACATAATTAAGCAACTCGCTAAATAGCAGAGTGCAACTCGCTTCATATATCAGTGCACTCAACTCGCATGCTAAAAAGGTAACAACTCGCATATATGAAAACAGTCAACTCGCATTCAAAAGTCATGTATGAGTAGCAGACTTTTTTGACACAATATTGAGACGAGAATTTGTAATACAAAAAAAGATGCATCATATTGACCAGTTTAAACCTTACGAAACTGCCCAGAAAAACTTCATTGTTTCATTTAGACCCATTTGACCAAGTTTTGACCCCATTAACAACCATTCAAAACCAACTCCACAGCCATTCAAGACCAACTCGCTTAAATGAATAAACATTCAAAATCAGTAAGAAGTTTGTAAAAAGCAGTTAACACCTTAGCTTTAAAAACCAAATAATTACAACAACAAACTACACCAAGAACATGTCAAACTCATTTAAACATCACCAAACACGAATCAAACCGCATCAAACCGCCAACAACAAACCATGTAAATCATCAAAACAACACAACCTTGGCTCTGGTACCAATTGTAGGATCTTAATATTTATGTTGTTTGATGATTCGGGTGGTCTAGGACAATGATTAAACAAGAAAGCCATTAGAGAGATGAAGAGAGTTGAGAGGAGGTTCCTTGAAGAGAGTTGCTTTAGAAAAAGTGAAAGGTTTATTCAAAGAAGCCACACCCCTTCCATGGATGGAAGGGGTATTTATAGTTACAATAAAACACGACCTCTCGACGACTGTGGATCGGTATCTGATGGGTAAAGACCCGTCCTTCCTCCACGGTGTTGCTCTAAACTAAACTACGGTACAGACTAACTAATAAACTGCTAAATAACGTAACTAATGATTTGTCTACAAGCTAACTTATGCTAGATAACACTTAGGGTGACCGACTCTTTTACTATGGAATTTTCTAATTCCTAACACAAGCACAAAAAACACCGCTCTTCTCCTTTGTTTATCGCCAACTTTAGATGCCTTGCGCCATGACTAAATCCTTCTTCTTTGTCTACCGCCATTTTTTGGTATGTGTTGTGTGTACATCAAAGGTATTTATTAATGAAAAAAGTTAAAAGAATGAGAAAGAATGTGTTGCAAACTTTTTTTGGCAAGACATGAAAAGAATAAAAGTTGATATGTTGTTGACGTGAATCAATAAAAGAGAGGAAAAAAAAAAAAAAAAAAAAAAAGTCCTTTACTCTCACCCAAGTAATGGAGTGAAACATTTTAAACTAAAAACACTAGCACTTTACTCCCTTTCCTCCTTCATCCCACTTTCTTTACTTCCTTGAAAAAAAAATCAAAAACACCACAAATTTTTATTTCACTCAATTTCACTTCCTTTCCTCTCAAAATAAATCTTGAGAACCAAAAGTAACATACCTAGAAAAGAATGTTCCACACCCCCAAGAGAAAATTTATCTTTTTCTATAACATTCATAAAAAAAACGTAAATCCTTGCCCTATCATATAAGCTAAGAAAAGATTGATTCAAGAAAACACTTATATGTAAACACATAAGCTCAACTTATCTGGACAGTTAAATATGCTTATTTTCACTAAATAAGCTAATAAGGTCTTAAACCTTGAAGACAAACACCTTTTAGTTCATTGAAGCATACTTATTTCTGAAAGACCATTCCTCTTGCCTCATCCTATAGAAACTCTTATTAATAAATGCTTTTACAAATCCTTTAATAAACAAAATTTATTTTATAAGCTACTTTTTAAAAGCTTAAGCTCCTATAAGCTTGTATATTAAAAGTGTGTTTGGTGATGGAGCGAGAGCTAGATATGAAGTCAGAGCTAGAGCATATACTATAAGCTGTAAGCTAGAGGTTTTTTTTTTTTTTTTTTTTTTTGGTTAAAATGTTTAGCTTATCATTGTAAAATTACAAAAAGAATTAATTTGAACTCACGTATATTCTAAAGTTTTCCATTACTCCATAACATTACAAAAAGTCTTTAAACAATTTAACTAAACATATCTCTTCTCACCTCTCTGAAATATTATTTTAATTAGCCTGGCTTATATAATGTTATATACACTACATTATAAAGCATTTGAAACATGCTAAATAAGGAAGATAAAAAATTTAGGTGTCGTTTATTTAGGAAAAAGTACTTAGTACTTTTTCGCTCTTTTCACTTCTTACGTCTGCATGAGCGAAGGGTTTTTTTTTTTTTTTTTTTTTTTTTTTTTGTGCGGTGATTATTTTCACTTACCTCTTCAAAATTAGATATAAACTTTCACTTCTCACTTCTTCAACACAAACCTTGTCTATTTTAATTCTCTTTCATTCCTTTCTTTAAAAAGCAAAAAAAACAAATGGTTTTTTTCTTGCAGATGAAGACTTTAGATGTATCTCTTCTTCTTCAACACAAACCTTGTCTCTTCTTCTTCAAACATGGTTTGCAGATGAAGATATAAAAACTCGGAAAAAAAAAACGACACCTTAGTCAACACAATTACTTATTATGGAATTATATTAGTTATAACATAGTAGCATTAATTACAACATTTTAAAACATCTTTTGTAGACATGTTTAAAAATAATGTGATTTAACAAAACAAACTACCCTTTTAATTCATGTCTTTAATATAAAAATATATTTTAATGCAATTAATTGAATGATAAATGATATTTGTAATTTTTGTAATATTTTGTGATTGTGTATGATAAATGATATCTTATATTTGGATTCGTTATTTTAATTGCATTATGTTTTCGATACTTTAATAAAATTATCAATCATTACGTGGTCATGATCTTAGACTAATTCTGGAGCAATTACATTCGCCAATTAACCTGGAGTCATGAAGGGCGCCAGACATTTTCATCGACGATATCACTATGTTTGAGAACAAGTCAAAATAGGTGAAATCAATCTACTCAAAGTTCACACAAATGGCAATCTAGCTTACCCCATCGCGAAGGCTTTACCTAAGTCAAAACTTACTCAACATGCTGATAGCATTGGACTTTGTTTAGCTAGTAGTTTCATGTAGATCTGCTGGTTAGTATTTGGATAAGAGATGTAATTAACAATTATTATATAAATGAATAAAAGTACTTGATATGTTTGTTTTCATTTATAATATATTGTATCATGTATTTGCATGTATAAATCCATGAATAACTCATGTTATTCTAAATATTACATTGTCAATCATATGGAATAATGATTGAATTAAGACAAATCTGAGGTTTGGTAGAATATACTTATGTATATTGATGGGTGGTCATGCCAAACTCACGTGATATTCAAAAGGATTGAATATAGGACTGATCACAACTACAGGATTGTACTTTATGGATCCTTGTCATCAAGTAAATCATGTGTATTTGTCCTCTGACTTGAGATGACAAGAAACTGTCGTTGGTGTAGCCCATTTATGTAAAATAGTCTAAAGCTATCCGTAACTGGTAGTTATAAAGGATGTTTCATAAGTGTTGTGAAATTCATGAGTTTTGCTTGTAGTCAAGAGAGAATTTGTTCATTCTAATTTGTTTTGAAGTATAATATTGTTGGGGCCCTCGTAGGGTTGACAAGATGTTTGTGTGACCATACCCAAGATCAATCTAGAATGTGTTCAGATGATTTGGTAATCTTGTTCAATCAGAATATAACGAGAAACAAAATAGTTAGATAAGTGGAATGACTAAGTTCCATATCCATATTTAATGTAGTACTAGTAACAAAAGAATAAGTATAATGATGGTTCCTTTACAAAAGGGATCCGGTTAGTATATCTTCCGGGATCCGTGGATCTGTAGTAGCAGAAACAGATTTGATAGAGACATAGGTTTTACAGTTTTTATACCACTAAATATGTTTTATCCTACATTTTCTTTTAGCATGCATACATGACTTCTAATGTATCACGAAAGAATATAAAACATATAGATCAAAAGAAATGAAAAACACATTATAACAAAGACAACCTAGGTAAACTAGATTATTAATAATATTGCATTTCAATGCTAAGGATGATACAAAGGATTGGGTATATGACCCCAATATAGATTAACAACACAAAGTAAATGTCTCCGTATGTGAACTTCATCATAGGGAACACAAGTGCGATGAGTGTTAGGGCGATGAGAATGAGTGCGATGTAAACCATGTTGATGACGGATCTTCTTGGTTTTGGATAAGATGGAATGAGGAGGAAGATGAAGTTTTTTGAATGAGAGGGAATTTTTGAAATTAGAAAATTTGAAAAAGTGAGGATTGGATAAAGTGGGCGTCGAGAGGGACTATTAATAGGGAAGGAGGAATTTTTGAAATTCGTGTTTTGTTTTATTATTGGATTAAAAAGAAATAGAATATAAGTTATATATACTATGACTATAGACGAGAAATATAACACGTATGTGAGAAAAAGGCTTCCTAACAAAGCTTCATGTAAATCATGTGTAAACACAAAAAATCTACTCAAATAAATGCCTAACAAATAACACTTATATATTAAGCTAATATCATTTAGATATAAGTGAAAAGTCATACCTCGAATGCACTTAGGAATGTCTTTACAAATGACACAACAAATGTCACTTAGACGATTCCCGCTCCTATGCGTTTAAGATACCTTCTTAAGGAAGGTATTCTTGTTACCAAGCAACTCCTAAAGCTTGGTGGGTATGAACTTTGACTAATCAACATGACAAGGAAGATTAGTGCAATTAAATAAAAAAAAATAAGAAAAATGTTGTTATCAAATCAACATCCAAACATATTGTTTTTGAAAAAAAAACATGGTGTTTGTTTTTATGAAAAACCTTCTTTGTAGTTTTCAATTAACTATGGATCGTATCAAGTTTTTAAAGTACAATATACTTCAAGAAACTTGGTAGCGAAGCTCGATGCCAATTGTGGAAAACTAGAAGGGGTTGAATAGTTTACCAATTAAAACTTCCTTTTAATCTATTTAGATCGACTTATGTCAATCTATTTGGATGTGTGTGTTGGATGTTGATAAACAAGCATATAAAGGTAAGTAATGAAAAGATAAGAGTAAGAAGTACAAAACCACAACACAGTATTTATAGTGGTTCGCTACAAGGACACCTTCCTTGCCCTACTCCACTCCCCGAGTCACCTACTCGAGAGTTCGTAAACACTACACTAATCTCCTTATGGCGGAGAAGCCTTCACAACGTCGCCTACCCTTTTTAGGTGCTAGGCTAACCACCGGGTTCTTTCACCCAAGGTGAACCACTCCTACACAACGTCGCCTACCCTTTATAAGGTACTAGGCTAAGTACCTGGTTCTTTCACTCCAAGGTGAACTACACCGTCTGGCGTCGCCTACCCTTTATTAGGTACTAGGCTAAGCACCTAGTTCCATTGCAATGGAGGAACTACTACCACACTACACCAACGACTAATCCCAAAGGAGATCTACTCCTTTACAACATCATCAAGGATATCAATATCCTTAGATCCTATACTAGTCTATCTTGTACATCGAAACACACCATATCGAATGTACATCTAAGGCACCTTTCACTAATGCCTTTGACTAGATCTACAAGACACCTTTCACTAATGTCTTGTGTCTTCACTTCTAAGCACCTTTCACTAGTGCTTCTTTGTCTTGACTTCTAAGCACCTATCACTAATGTTTCTTTATCTTGACTTCTAATCACCTACTACAAGTGCTTATCCTATAGACGATAGATACCTTTCACTAATATCTTCGTCTTGACACTTGAGACATCTTTCACTAATGTCTTCAACACTACACTTCTTTGAAGAAAGAAAGAGATCATCAACAAGAGGACTTCAGTAGCCTTGATGATGAGGAAGCATGGCAACTCATGGACTTGAGCTTGCTCAACCTTGAATATTAAATCGTAAATGTACCTTGTAGGCAATCCAAGCAAATCAACAATCAAATCAAATCACAAATCCCAAGTTAGGGTTTGTGTAAGTCGACTACACCAAAAAGTCGACTAGGGTTTTAATAGTACAAGTGGGATTATACCTGCGCTCTTGTACTCACGTATTTGTAGTGATTCAATGTGAATGCTAGTTCCTTGAATCACAATAACTAACTAAATACCTTTATTTGATCAAGAACCAAACGAATAACTCTATTGGGATTATGAACAATCGGACAAGAGCAACGGGAAAGAGGAGAAGAGAAATTAGGTTAGCTAATGAGACATGTTAATACAAATAAGTCGTAAAAACGTTTATTTATATTTTACAATCTTCTAATGTTTTGTCGATAACAAACGTAAAATCATATTAACGAAACAAATAAAATACGTAAATGGTTTGAACTAATAGTTTTCTAACACATTCACATTTTCACATAAAACACTAAAACATGTATAAGTGATTTTATGATCTAGATATATATATGTACAACAACTAGTGTTTACATATTGGGTTAACAAGTATAAGTGATTTTATGATTTAGATACATATGTACAACAACTAGTGTTTACATATTGGGTTAGCATATACTTAAACTAAGTATACTAAATGGGTAAAAACATGTATATACTAAAATGGGTAAAAACAAGTATATACTAAGGTAAAAAATAGCAAATGGTATTGACCCATAACCCATGGTTTTATATATACCACTTAACCAAGTTCAATGTATCCTTAAGGTACATTGTATCTAGAAAGAAAACCATGGATCAACCCATAACCCATGACCCATAACCAAAAATACCCATGGGTAAGAGGGCGTTCCACGGATCCCTAGCTTTGTGCTAGCGGATCCCAAGTGGAAGGATCCGTGAGATCCGGGGAACAGTAGGATTTTTCCTCTATAAATAGTGAGCCATTTCTTCATTATTTCTCACCCATCTCCAACATACTTTCTCCCCTAAGTTAAATCTCACTAACCTTAGATCCAAGAGATCTATGTTTGTAGTTTTGTTTTTGTGTGATCTTTTAGGTTCCTCTTAAAGGCAAGATCACCACCTTTGAAGTCAATTAAGTACTAGTATTGTTTTAAGTCTTTCGTTGCGTGCTCTATATGATTTATGTTATTAATATGCTTGTCATGATTATTTAATTCCAACAAAACATGCATGCATTTGCCATGGATCACAATTAAACGATAAGTAATATAACAATAAGCCAAAAAAACGAAGAATTTAAAGCAAGTAAAAATCCTCGTCATGCACATGTAAAACCCGCGACATAGGGTTTTCAAGTACTGATTTTTAAGACTTGATATAGTCGATTTTTTTCACAAAAAATAGCCTTAAAGGCTGTTCAAAATACGTGTACAATATGTAACCAAAACATCATACGATGGCTCGTGATGCCATTGTTGGGATTTATATACTAATATAACAATTATAAACCTATACTTATGCGGTGTATTAAGCCCTAAAGGTGGAACCATATGATGTATTATGATTAACAAATAAATACGTTACTAACCTCTTGTAACGAACTTGGATGAATAAACGGAGCAAATAATGGTTCTTGATCTTGTTTTGACTCCCACGAAAACCCTTAAATCACTAAAGGAAGTGGTCTCGATGAATAGTCCACACTACACGTCGTTGTATATTACCCGAATGCTAGTTCTTAGATTCACGATCATAGCAACGAACCAGCGTTTCTTGCTTATTGAAGATCGACCCAAAACCCGAAGAAGGTGTGAGTGTCGATCGATTTTAGGAGGGGAGGAGAGGAGAGAGTGTGTTGTTTGTAAAGTATTCCAAGAGTTACGATAATGATCTATTCGAATACTTATATAGACTCTTGGATAACTTTATCAAAGCAAGTTGGACTCCCCTCCTCCTCTTTTTACTTAGGTCGAATGAAAATACAACCTACATGGGTTTCCCATGTGTTTTGGACTAAATTTATTTTAATATTTCCATTACGTATTAATTAAAAGCTAATTAGTTAATTATTGCGTCCAATGGACTAACTAACGACCATTAAGTAAATCGTGAAATATAAACTAATTAATTAATATAAGTACAATAAATATATTAATTACATTATTAAAAAGTAATACCTCGGTGTACACGTGTATGACCCAATAAGCTCACATATTTCTAGCCATATAATTATTTACTATGGTATGAGAACTTTTCAATACCTTCCCTAAGCCATCCCGTCAAACCCTAGTCGGCACCCGTTATCCCTTATTTAATAAAAAAAAATTCTAAAACCCTAGCTCTTTACTATTTCGATCATAACTCCCAAACCAGGAATTAACACAGTTCGTAAATGGTTTTGGTTTCATATTGAAATTATAGAGAAAAATATTCCGGAAGAGCCGCTGTAGCCGCCGCTACGCAAGCAACTGGGTTTTTATTAAACAATCGGCTCAATGTTTTGCTTATAACTCTCAAACCGCTTAGAGTTAGTTGGCGCCGATTAGTGGTCGTGGATTTTAATTAAATTTGAAAAAGGGATACCGAGTCGTTGCCTCCACCTGGTCGAATGCTCGTCACGCCGTTATCAGTCAAGACAACCACGAAAAGAAGAAAAAAAATAATCTTTTCAGATTACGTTTATCCGTTGCGACTGGGTACGTATCAAAGTTTTGATTTTTTTTTATCATGATAACTATATTTCGTTTTGTTTTTATGTTTAACTTTATGTTCTAATAATTAAATTATTTCTTCCCATTCGAGTTTTTGCGATTTCGCCACTTAAATTACGAGGTAGTATTAGATAATTGATAAGCTACGGAGTTTACATTATCAACAGTTTTGTGATCGGGTTTTTCGAATTATAATACCCATTAGAGAAAAATGGCAATTATATTTTTCTTATAACAAAAGGTTTTGCTTTATTTACATGTCTTTACCAATACGAAATGGATTTGTACAATTCAACCAAACTGACATTCACATATTTGTAGGATTATTTGTGTTAAATTTTAATAATAATAAATAAATTATTTGAGTCATGTGTTTTGTGAGGATGCTATAATATATAGTTGAAACTTGAAAATGAGAAAAACAAAGATATATTTTTCCTGCGTTGCATTGTTTTAAATATGAAATGTGCATATTATCTAAAATCCAGGGACCAGAAAGGCAAAAAAATTGACTTGTCAACTCCAGTTGAGTTTATTCATTGTAACTTCACTTGAGATCCATTTTGATTACATTCATTCATACTCTCAAAGACTTTCATCCACTGCTAAACTGTAAGTATTTTTCTTATACTTTAATTACTTTTGATATTGTCTTATTTTTTAACATTGCAATATTATTATCGATTCGAAGGGCTAGATTACTTATTAGATCTAATTTTATATTTTACTTTTTATCTATTTTTTCATTTTGTATTTGTTCATCTAATTATAGCTTGTTGTACCATATTTGTATACCAACTATAAATAATTTTTTAAGCATTAGAAGTTATTAGTATTTGATCCAGTGGGCCGAATGTTATATTGTTCACAGTGTTCGGGTAATTATTAAGGCAGAGGATGTAAATTGCAAAATCACATATTTAGTTTTGAGGACAAATGTCAAAGATATGAAACAGTCGCATTTTTAATGAAACGATTAGTTAAGGCCTGCTCTTTGCTCTTTCTGAATTTCTTTACTTGTGCACGCAGCTCGATCTCGTCATTGATAATGGCTACTACGTACATTCCTCATCGGTGGAAATATGATGTCTTTGTAAGTTTCAGAGGTGAAGATATCCGCAAAAGCTTCATGGATCATATGTCCAATGATTTCAAGCAAAAAGGAATCCATGCTTTTAGAGATGACAATGAACTGCCTAAAGGAGAAGAGATATCTCCTCATCTCTACAAAGCCATTGAAGAATCAAGGTTTCTGATAGTTATCTTCTCCAAAAATTACGCTTCTTCATCATGGTGTCTGAGGGAACTTGTCAAAATACTCGAGTGCAAGCAAATGGGAAAGCCTAAACACGAGGTTCAAATAATCTTTTATGATGTTAAACCTGACGTAGTGAGGAAGCAAACTGGGAGCTATGCTGAAGCATTTGCCAAACATGATGTTTCAAATAGAAGAGAGGTGGATGAATGGAGGCAAGCTCTATTCAATGCGGCTAACTTAGCTGGATGGGATCTCCAGGACATGACAAATGGGTAAATTTCTTGTTTTTGTGTTATTAGTCTTGTAGCTCTACTAAAGCTTAACACTATGTAGTCTCTCTTACTTATTGTGTCTTTGTTGTTAACAGGTATGAGTATAAGTTCATTGATTGCATCTCCAAAGACATACTCAAAAAATTATGTGACGGGCCCTTGCATGTTGGTGAAAACCTTGTTGGCATAGATTTACATTTCGACAGATTAGTCTTGTCACGCTTTGTTGGTTCAGATAAGGTTAACATGTTTGGAATATGTGGTATAAGCGGAATAGGAAAGACAACCCTTGCCAAAGCTATTTATAACTTGATGAATGTCCACTTTGAAGGAAGTTGCTTTTGTGAAGATGTCAAAGAAGTCACAAAACGACAAGGCCTGATTCAAGTCCAACTGCATTTGATTGGAAAGATCATGAAAATAGAAGATTTGAAGATATCAAGTGTTGGTGAAGGAATTATGGTAATAAAGAAGATGATGTCATCAAAGCCGATCCTGCTTGTTTTGGATGATTTGGATGATCATGAGCAGTTAGAAGCACTAGCAGGTTCACCTAATTGGTTTTTCCCAGGAAGTTTGATTATTTTCACGGGTAAAGATAAACAGTTGCTAACATCACATAGAGTGGATGCAATCTATGAAATGGGGAATTTAGATGAGTGTGAAGCTCTTGAGCTCTTTAGTTTATATGCATTTGGGAAAAGGCATCCTACAGAAGATTTTGAAGAGCTCGCTTCCCAAGTTATATTACATTTGCAAGGTCACCCATTGGCTCTCAAAATTTTTGGTCAATTATTGAATAAAAAATCTGTAAATGTTTGGAAAAGCGAGTTGGATAGACTCCAAACATATCCTAATTCAGAGATAGTACAAAAACTTCGACCAAGTTTTGATAGCTTGGAATTTGATCGGAAAAGAGTGTTTCTTGACATTGCATGTGCCTTCATTGGAGAAAATAAAGATTTTGCTGAAAGTATACTAGACAGCAGCAACTGTTCCGCAAATGCTAATATTGAATTTTTGGTTGATAAGTTCCTGATAACAGTGTCTGCATATGATATGCGTCTTCAAATGCATGAGTTGATTCAGAGCATGGCAAGGGAAATTATACGTGAAGAATTCAGCATGCCTGGGAATCACAGCAGAAGATTGTGGATTTCATCAGAGGATGATATACTAAATGTAAACAAGGTATTAAGTGACATATGATTCCTTTCTCAAAATAAACATTGCATTTGAGTATATGCAATTTTCCTTTATTTTTTATTTTTTAATAAAAGCGAGTACAATCTGTTATTTGTATCTAGGTAGCAGAAGAAGTTGAAGTTCTAGTCCTTTTGCTAAAGAAAAACTGTCAAAATATTCCCATAGATGGACAAGCTCTTACAAGTATGAAAAACTTGCGGATACTAAAAATTTATTCTCCAAATGTCGGAGGACTTAGGCAGCCATTTGCAGTGAACTTATCAGGAAGACTGGATCTGTTGTCCAATAAATTAAGGTTGCTTTATTGGCATGGATTGCCTTTACAGTCCTTACCTTCAGATTTTTATCCGGAAAACATTGTTGCCATCGACTTGTCTTACAGCCACATAAAACAACTTTGGACAACACCAAAGGTATTTACTTGTTCATATGTGTGTTTGTGTTCGACACCTAATGATATACAAACTTATATTTTTTCTATTGATGCCAGTGCTTAAGAAAGTTGAAAGTAATGAAGCTAAAGCACTGTTGTAACCTAACAACCACCCCTGACTTCTCAGAGATTACAAGTCTTGAAGAGCTAGATCTTGAAGGTTGTGTGAATTTGGTTACAGTTCATCCATCAATTGGAATGCTCAAGAGACTTGTTGTCTTAAATATGAGAGACTGCAGACGGGCTGCGAGTTTTCCTAGCAAAGTGGAAACGGATTCTCTTCAGGTTTTGAATCGCTCGGGATGCTTAAATGGCAGCCTGAAGCCTTTTGGTCTAGATGCTGGACTTAAATCTCTGGTCATATGGAACCAACAACATCCCCAAAGATCAGTTTCATTAACAGGTTTCCATATGTTAAAGTCTCTGAATTTCAGCTACTGCAATTTAGTACAAGTGCCTGAGAGCATTGGAGGCTTATCATGTCTAAAGTATCTATACTTGGAAGGGAACAATTTTACCAACTTGCCTGGAAGTTTGAGTCAACTTTCTCATCTTGAAGATCTTAGACTTGATGGTTGCAAGAAGCTGGAAGTGTTGCCCGAACTTCCACATAGCCTATATGTTCTTGATGCATCTGATTGCACCTCCTTATGTTCAATTACAGGATCAAACCCAATCATGAGCGAAAGGTACACTTTTTTCAACAACTGTCCAAAATTGTTTGAGAATCTTGCCGTTGATAGCCAGGTGTCTATATCGGAGACTGAGTGTCGCGACTCGTCTGTAACTTCCCAAGGCTCTACAAACCAATTTTCTTCTTTCCTTCGGTATGCGCGTATCCAAAATAGCATATGTGGATTGTTCCGTTTGCCAGGAACTTCCATTGATATATATTATCATGGAAATAGCATTCCAAATTGGTTTACAAATAAAAGTACGGGAAATCATGTAAAGGTCGAATTACCATTAGATTGGAGGTTCAGTAAGTTAAGGGGATATGGAATTTGTGTTGTTTTTAAGAGAAAAAAACCTTCCACAGAATTTGGATATGAAGTAAACAACTTTGATGGAGCTTCTTTGGGAGGATGCAGTCCATACTACTATTGGCAATATTTTAGGGATAAGCCAATAAGAATCGATGAGTCAGATATGATATGGTTGCATTATACGACAACTGAAATACAGAAACTGGAGGAAGCAAAGAATTTTGTAACATTTTGTTTTGATGAGAGTGAAGAAATTGAAGTGAAGGAGATGGGTGTAAGACTTGTTTGTGATGAAGATTTAGATGAAGCAGCAGACGTGAGTATGTTCCAAGACCTCCCAGAGCATGGTGGGGCCTGGTGCGAGTTTGGGAAGTATGGAGAAATCAACTGGACATGGTAGTCCGATAAAAAAAAGAGAACCTTTATTATAATCATTTATATGTCCATATATTAGCCGCAATAATCTTTCATAAATCCATGTCTTTTATTTAGATAAAGAGAAACCCACCATGTGTTTGATGAAATGCATGACTAGAAATCATTTACTTTCTGACTTATTTTGTAGATTTTTGGATTTTATGATGTATTAAGAATTGATGTTGTGTTGCGATCGCATCAGAACTTGTGGATATTAAGTTGACCTTTAGATATCAAACACATGGAGACTTGATTGCATTCATGTCCTCTTCTTAACCCATTGGAAAACCCGTAAGTCATCCATTTCTTTTACACTTTCATCACAAAAGGCATTAATCTATACTACAGGTCTACATAAGTAAAATTGGTTCACGGAGGAAAGGTGAAAACCACCGTGGAAGCACTTGAGATGTGCGTGTGCGGTGTCTTGCACGCGTTTTGTGTATAATGCTATCAACCCTGTTAAGTAACAAGTCCAACGACGCACAAAACACTTTCTCATGATAATATTCCAAGACAAACCAATCCATAGTTGGTAGAACACACAATGAATATCAAATTTGACTACGTGTAGTTCTAGCATAAAAATGTTTAAACTTTAGCGAACATTATTTTTACAATAAGCATCTAACAATCAAAACCAGATATTTATAGTAATCGCAATCCAATATTAGAATTTCTAGTCAAAAATACCAAAGAAATATCATAAAGTTCTCATACAATGGAATCAAAGACAAGCAAGTGATACAAATGAAACTATCAAGCGGTGGAAGAAAAATTAACACCACCAAACTCCAAACTAAAATGCCCATTTACCAGTTTCATTTTTCCCAGTTTGACTTTCTGGCGACACCTTAAACGGTCCGCTTGACCCAAAGGGAAGTCATCAAATGAGTATGTATCTAGGGGTGTTAACGAGTCGAGCTTTTATCGATCTACTCGAGCTCGAGCTCGTTTAACTCAATCCGAGCTTGAAGGTAATCGAACTCGAGTCGAGCTCGAACTATAAATAATGCTCGACTAATTTCACGAGCCGAGCTCTAAAAACTATTATTCGACTCGGCTCGTTCGAGAACTCGTTTAGTTTCGAGTCGAACGAGCTAAACGAGCTATTCGAGTTTCACGAGTCGAACGAGCTATTCGAGCCAAGTTAAATATATAAATTAGATTTATAAATATCATAAATTGTATTGTAAATTTTATTAACTATTAACAAAATTATTTTTAACTTAAAAATATCAAATATCAATAGTTAAATTAGGTAAGTAATACACCTGAAACCCATACCACCCACTTGCTTGCCTTTTGTTTTTATAACTATCTTGTTTCATGTTTTTTGTTTCCTCCATCGATGTGGGATTGGAGCTTTTTTACAAATGCTATATTGATTATGTGTAAAAACTTTATTATATCTACAAACATTTACCACACTCCAATGATCAATATAATATTGTGTTTTATAGGTTATAAGTTATTATCAAATCAAATCAAACATATGTACGTTAAGAAAAAATATCGCGATCCCCATTTTATGTTAACTGAATGTATCAGAATACTACATTCAATATACTTAGAAATATAGCATCTCAAATAAAACAAAATGATGCACAATCGTTCAATATAAAAAATGAGCACTTTACTTAAAAATAAAATTAATTTATGTAAATAATAATATAAATGATTGTAACAAAAAAACATTTAAAACACAATTAAGTAAATAACAATTATTAATTTTCGGTTACACAATTTTAAATTCACATTTAATTATAAGTTATTTGTTTCGGTAAGAAAAGGACCATGAAGAAATGATAAATTCATTTTAGAGAGTGATTGTATACAATTTGTTAACATGGTGAAAGAAGAGATAGCTGGAGATGATAAAGTCAATCACGATGTTTTTGTAATACTAAGAATTAACATTGTGGGTTTATTTGGTTACACGGTTACCCGCTGCTGCAACTAGGAGTGGCAATCGAGTCGTGTTCGTGTTAACCTATTCGGGTTCGCGTGTTAGCGGGTTAGTATATCCTCAACCCAAACCTGTTTAACTTCGTGTCGACTTCGTGTCGTGTCGAGAATTGCCACCCCTAGCTGCAACGCACGGGTACCCGACTAGTATACCTATAAATATCGGATATATCACGTAAGTAAGATAATATCCCCCTTTTATAAGTCACGTCGTTAGCCACATATGGAACTTATGATGCTTTCCCCTATTTGAGATCGTTGAAAATAGGCGATTGACTTATAACGTTCACGTCGTTGTTCGTCCCATAAACATCAAAGAACACATGCCAAATCCATAAGTCTTGTGAGGAAACCGGGTCTAATAAAATGAATAGATTTGATTCGTTATCACCCTTACAAATTTGAGCATGATATGCATTTGGGCAATTAGCCCACGGCCAATCTGTATAATCAATGCTTTCTATTATCCAAGGAAACCAATGTTTATCCTCGTGATGTAAATCCAGGGCCGAAACCAGGATTAAATATTATCGGATGCACAAAAAATATTAGGCATAATTTCATGTATATCCTTGTAAATTTCAAAAATTACATATATATCCTTTTTACAAGTTTTTAATGCATAAAGTACAATGCTTTTAATGCATCAAAAGGATATATATGTAATTTTTGAATTTTGCAAGGATATATATGTAAATGCCCCAAAATATTAAACCATAATATAGAAACACATTTCGATGGACCAGGTGCATTTAATATGCATTTAGGAAAATACCCTGTGCCTTTTCTTCTGTTGTCTAGCGGGAATAATTTAATGTACCAAATATATTAGCATTCCAGCATTATACACAAAAACTTTAGCTGAATTACTTGTACCAAATAAATTTTCATATTGTAATGTCGTATTTCTTTTATTTTTGTGCTAAAGTTGAATATTGAACTCTTGATGAATATTTGCATAGAAAGTTAAAAGGCTTATATCTATATCGTCTAGCGGGCATAATTTAATGTGCTTTTGTCTAAAAGTCTAAATCGACCTCATATAATATCCAGGTCAATGAAATCTTCGAAGAGTTTTGGTTCCCATGTTGTGCGTGAAACATTTCTTGACATTTTCTAGTAACTATATAGTTAGACAAAAAATAAGAAAATAAGTTTGAAGAGAGTTCATGAGTGTCTAAATACTCATCATTTTTGTACAATCTAAACTGCAAAATCATCTGAAAACACTCAGAAACACATCAAAATGATCAAAATATCACAAATTAGTGTTTTATGTGTTTCAAATGCAAAAATATCAAAATCGGATGAAAACGATCAAATTTGCAAAATTGGCGCTTTAGTCCCCAAGTTTCAAAAGTTGTCAAAAACAGTCCACTGGTAAATCAAAATAAAGAAAAATGTCATTTAAGGTCCATGGGATTCAAAAGTTGTTAAACAAACCCTTCAAAGTTTAAAATTTGCAAAATTACAACTTTGGTCCCTCAACTTTGAAAAGTGGCAAAAATGGTCCTTGGAAAATTGGAAAATGTCAAGATTGGTCCTTGCATTATTGAAACTTGTCACTTATGGTCCTTGGAACATCTTTGATGAATTGGCAGATATGGCCCTTGTATTTTCAGAAATTGCAACTTAGGTCCTTTGATTATTAAAACCCTTACACCCATTTTGGACCCCTGTCACAATACATTTTGGACCCCCTGCCTTTTAATAATCCAACCCATCAACCCTTTGGTCAAATACAACACCCTTGGCGCCAAAGTCTCACCTCCTTCACTGCTTCCTCAAACCTCAAGCTTCCCGTCCCCACTCACTCTTTCCACATACATGTCCCTCCACCTCACCTAAACAACAAAAATCATTTAATGATCCTTCCCCATTCACTCAACACCCACCATTTGTTATAACCATTTCCGCCAAAAGCGGATTAACGGCCAAGATGACTTTAAGACATCCAAAGGACCAAAATGATGGTGGGAAAAGTCGAGACATGTGGAAGATGTTTGGTATATATAAGGAGCAATGAGAAGCAACTGTGAGAGTAGCTAGTTTTATTTTTTCCTTTAAATGTCGTTTTTAAATAAAATGTTTTAATTTAAGTTCAAATGTTGTAATCTTAGCTTCTATGTATCACATTTAAGTGATAAAACCTTTGTACTGTGCTTTTGATCATCTATCAAAGTTTTTATATAAGTTCCAATTTTTAAGGTTCACTTTGTTGATATTTGCAGTTTCGAATTCTATGTACAAGCTTCTCATAAGCTTATGTTAGAATCAAATAAGCTCCTTTAAGCTTATTTGAGCATTTGTAAGCTTGCAATCAAGTTTTTAAGTAGTTTTGTAACATAGTCAACAATAGTCAACTATTGTCAAAGTTCAAAAGTCAAATTAGTTTCGAGTAAATTCGTTTTGATCATTTTGAGGTTGAGTTTAGGATTAAATGATGGATTCAAGTTAGTTGCAATCATATTTCATCGGTTTACATAGTTAATGTGTAGTTTTGTTAGTTTGAAGGAGTGTTTGGATTGCTTTGTTAAACTGTTTTAGAGGTTGAAATTTTGGATTATATCAATTGCTTGCTGTTTGATATTGTCATATGCTTTCATTTCTGTCTTTGCTTAGCTGTTTTTGAGCTCATAGTCAAATTTAGCTTAATACTGCTCTTGTGTGCTCTACTGTTGAAATCAGTGGTTAGTAATTTGCTAGATAGGTTTAGAGATTGAATAAGCTAGCTTGATAAAGTCTGATTTCATCATATTACATCATTTCCAGTTCTTCATTTGGTTTTAAATCTCAAGAAAGTCAACTTGCTTAATTGTTTTTAGAAGTCAAACTCAAGTTAAAACTGGTTTTTGCAGAACTTGCAACCTCTGAACAGTGTTCATTGCTAGTAATTAGGGTCTAATATTTGGCACATTTGCAGCTTGATAGGTTGCTTTTAGTCCCCTATATCTGTTTTGCTTTTTAGCTTTTCTGATTAGCTTATAGATAAGCTCAAACTAGCTTACCTGTTACTGTTTCTGCATAATCAGCAGCCACTGTCCTTGTTTTGCCATTTTATTTTGCTCTCTAGCTTCCTTAATACTAGTCTTCATTAGCTGTAACTTTGGATTGATGATCTCTGCCAGGTGGGCTTAAGATCCATGCTTTTAGTTTTCTATTTGGCTTATTGGATAAGCAGTTTCAACTGCTTAAAGTAGGGTCCCAAATCAGCTTTTGCTTAAGTGGTCAGTTAGCCTAATCCTTGGTAATCTGATCTTTAGCTGTTAGGAGTAGGTGCTATTAGTTGCTTTAGAGTATTTTTGGTATCACTTAGCTTGTGTAGGAGTTTGGTTCACTGTAGTGCTTGTTAGCTTATTTCCAAGTGCTTATTTAGGATCATTAACATAGCAGCCTTCATATTTCCCACATAAGACCATGATTTCATATTTTTATAGCTTTAGAATATAATTTTAGAATTTCCTGCAAGTTTCATAATTTTAGACACCTTTGTTTAGTATTTTTCTTAATTAAAATCGGTTTTAATCATTTTAAAATACCTTTTATTGCAAATAATTGAGAAAAGTTCCAAAAATAATTTTCAATTTTAACAGTTTAAGATAAATATAAATAGCCTAAAAGTATTTTTCCATAATTTTCTTGGTTTAAATAGTATTTTCTAGCATTTTAATTAGTTTTAAATAGTAATTAATTAGTAATAAATATATAAAAAGTCTAAAAATATATTTTTAGTTTTAAAATAAGTTTTAACATATTTTAGACTTTTCTAAGTTATAATTTCATTTTCTAGGTTAATTTTGTATTTTCTTGTATTTTAGTGCATTTTAAATACTTAATAAATAGTTTTAATTAATAATAATTAATTAATTAGTTATAAAAATAATTTTCCTTTTCTAATAATTTTCTTTTATATTTAGGATTGTAAAATGTATTTTTCATATCCGTAGGTATTTTCCTTCTTTATTTTCACGTTTTATTTTTATGCGTTACGTTATTTTTAATTTAAGTTTTACGTTTTAGGTTTTAAACGTTCATCACTTTAAATATAGTGATAGCATTTATTTAATATATTTTATCTTTTAATCTTCTTAATTTGTATTTAAGTTGCTTTATTTATTAATTTTTTCGAGAGTGTAATATTCCATCCAAATCCTTTCGATCGCTATCATTAGTGATCATTCTATCGTCGATCTAGTGTTTACACACCATTGAGTCTCAGTGGGACATAACGACCGAAATCCATTGTATTCTCGATCTTCATTGTATTTGTGTTAAAATTTTTTAAGTGCATTACGATTGGCCATTCACAAGTGGCCGACTTGTGTGAGGTAGACTTGATTTGTAGTTCAAAGAGATCAAATTTTGGCGCCATGCGGGAGGCTTTAGCGTGTGTTTAGCCTTTTCGGATCCATTCTTGCACATATTCCATCTTTTGTAAAAGTTTTGTAAAGTTATCGAAAATCCAAAAGTTCATTAACACTTTTCTAAAGTGTTAACAACACCAAAAATATTTTCATTCTTTGTTTTATAGCATGTTTTCAAAATCCAAAATATCCATCTTTACCCTCTCACATCTTTTGATTCTACATTTCTTTTACCCTCTATCCATTTGATTCTTTCTATGTCTCATCCTCACCAATCTGGTTGTGAATGGTGTGGGGACCTCAAATGGTGGAAATTGCCCGGTTGTGGCATTGTGAATCCGGAAGCGGGTTTGTCTATGACCAAAATCCCTACAATGAAACAATTAATTTCCTCAACCAACCCCGCACTATGAGATGGAGACATATTCTTGTGAATTTTGTGGAGGTCCTCACCCGAGTTTTGAGTGTCAAGCATGGAACACGCTTGTCTATGAGCATAATCCTTGTAGCAATTATGACTACTCTTATCATGACCGACCTCCACGTGATCAAACGATTCAAACACAACCTCCGCAAATTCCTCAAGAACTTCTCGAAAATTGTCTAGATATACTCAAAGATTTAAAAGAATTAGTTAAAGAATAGTCTCGCGAAGAAAGCGTGTCATGTGAAGAACAAGCTATGCTAGAGTAAGTTCTCAATATTGGAAACCTCAAGTGTACGATTATGATGACGCGGCGGCGGACGGCGATTTTGATGAGAATCTACGACTCGAGTGGCAATCCCACTCCCGTTTCGAGCCTTTCATTTCCGACTCTTCCCTTCACTCACGGGTTGAGAGAAGTGAATTCCTTTGGAAGAGGTCGATGATCCTATTTCTTTGAAATTTTTGATCGAAGGGACTCTAACTCTCCATGGGGGATAAGCATCTCAAAGACACTATTCGGAAGCGGAATCATCTAATGTTGAGAACCTTATCCCGATCCCAAATGAGTCGAGGAATTCTTGACCATGAGTGTGATGTGTTTTCTCCTCTTACAAATGATCTTGTTGAGACTTTCTCGATTTTGACGATGATTATAGTGATGCCGATTCTTTATATTCTAAAGACATAGAATTTATTGATGCATTACTTCCACATTCGAGATCGTCAACTTAGAAGAGGATGTTGACCATGTTGTTTCCACAACAGTTAATACGACTATCACTAATCCCTTATTCAAATTCGATTCGAATTTACTCTAAATTGATTAATCCAATCTTTGATAGTGATGAGTCGACACGGAGACTATAATGGACGAGGTGCATATTTATAGCCCATGTACCGCACATGTCCCACCTCCGTATACTCTTCATGAGGAGTTCTCCGATGAACTCACTCATATCATATCTCCGCTGGAGTATGATTGCTTGGAGGGCAAAAATCATGATCGGGAGAGAATCTCAATTTGCATAGTTATGACAAATCTTCCCACCCTCCCAACCGAGATGCCTTCCAACCCAAAGAGCTCAACCAATAAAATCCAAATAAGTGCAAGCGCACTTAATCCGAGAGGAAGAAGATCTAGTCATGATTGTTATCATGATTTTCCTTCTTTTCTTCACTACTCGGTGACTTCTCTCTTCTTCACTCCTTGGGAATGAGGATACTATCTTTGACCCGGCATTTTCATTTATCATTTTGAGCCGGTTCTATAGATATCTCATCGGTGTGGAACTTTCACATGCTTCAATGTTTATCCAAACATCTTGAATGAAAGTCCGATGGAGATTGTTTCTTCCACTTTGTTTCCCATGAACCAATTAACGCGGGTCGAGTCAAGCTAGCGACTCGGTAACCAAAAACAGATGCACACTCGCCATATGGGTTTCACCCATATTTACGTCTTCTTACCCTTCTACCACCTAAGTGTGGGGTGATGCCCACATGTTATATATATATATATATATATATATATATCTCTAGATATATAAAAAAAAAAAAAAAAAAAAACTTTCTAAATAATGGCCGTAGTATTTCCCTTTTCGTTCTTTGTTTCGCATAACGTGGTACTTTGAATATTGAGGCAATATTCATTTCTAAGTGTGGGAATTCTCGAATTTTATATATTATTACCCAATTCCCCGTTTTGGCCAAAATTTTTTTGGAGTAAGTGTTCTACACTTACTCAATTGGTTATCGATCCGCCTTGTCTAAAAACAAAAGGATTGGCTAATCCAGAGCAAGCGGCTCTTGGTAAAGATATATCAAACCGTTTATATGGCTTGCAATTTGCCCAAAATTGTATGGTTCTCAACTCACCATATCCTAAAAAGTGAAGAGTTGGCTAGCCCGCAAGATTATGGCTTGTGGTAAAGGCGATGGAAAAACCATAATTGGTAATCACTCACCAAAGATAATATTGATAATTTATCTAAGAGTTGGCTAGTCCGGAAGGGTACGGCTTACGGTAAAGACAAATCAAATCCGTTCTGACTTATGATTTGCTCAAAATCATTTGGTTATCGATGTACCAAGGTTCTTACTTGAATCGAAACATTTGGCTACTCGAAGTGATGGCTTTTGGTAAAGAGTTTTCAAATCCATCAAGTTTTTTAAATCATTGCTAGGGACTAGCAATATCTCGATGTGGGGATTGATGAGTGTCTAAATACTCATCATTTTATACAATCTAAGCGCAAAATCATCCGAAAACACTCGAAACACATCAAAATGATCAAAATATCACAAATTAGTGTTTTATGTGTTTTAAATGCAAAATATCAAAATCGGATGAAAACGTATCAAATTAGCAAAATTGGCGGTTTAGTCCCCAAGTTTCAAAAGTTGTCAAAAACAGTCCCTGGTAAATCAAAATAAAGAAAAATGTCATTTAAGGTCCATGGGATTCAAAAGTTGTTAAAACAAACCCTTCAAAGTTTAAAATTTGCAAAATTACAACTTTGGTCCCTCAACTTTGAAAAGTGGCAAAAATGGTCCGTGGAAAATTGGAAAATGTCAAGATTGGTCCTTGCATTATTGAAACTTGTCACTTATGGTCCTTGGAACATCTTTGATGAATTGGCAGATATGGCCCTTGTATTTTCAGAAATTGCAACTTAGGTCCCTTGATTATTAAAACCCTTACACCCATTTTGGACCCCTGTCACAATACATTTTGGACCCCCTGCCTTTTAATAATCCAACCCAGTCAACCCTTTGGTCAAATACAACACCCTTGGCGCCAAAGTCTCACCTCCTTCACCTGCTTCCCCTGAAACCAGGCTTCCCATCCCCCCAGCTCACTCTTTCCACATACATGTCCCCTCCACCTCACCTAAACAACAAAAATCATTTAATGATCCCTTCCCCATTCACTCAACACCCACCAGCTGTTATAACCATTTCCCGCCAAAAACTGATTTAACGGCCAAGATGACTTTAAGACATCCAAAGGACCAAAATGATGGTGGGAAAAAGTCAGAGACATGTGGGAAGATGTTTGGTATATATAAGGAGCAATGAGAAGCAACCAGGGAGAGTAGCTAGTTTTATTTTTTCCTTTAAATGTCGTTTTTAAATAAAATGTTTTAATTTAAGTTCAAATGTTGTAATCTTAGCTTCTATGTATCACATTTAAGTGATAAAACCTTTGTACTGTACTTTTGATCATCTATCAAAGTTTTTATATAAGTTCCAATTTTTAAGGTTCACTTGTTGATATTTGCGCTTTGAATTCTATGTACAAGCTTCTCATAAGCTTATGTTAGAATCAAATAAGCTCCTTTAAGCTTATTTGAGCATTTGGTAAGCTTGCAATCAAGTTTTAAGTAGTTTTGTAACATAGTCAACAATAGTCAACTATTGTCAAAGTTCAAAAGTCAAATTAGTTTCGAGTAAATTCGGTTTGATCTGTTTTGAGGTTGAGTTTTAGGATTAAATGATGGATTCAAGTTAGTTGCAATCATATTTCATCGTTTACATAGTTAATGTGTAGTTTTGTTAGTTTGAATGAGTGTTTGGATTGCTTTGTTAAACTGTTTTAGAGGTTGAAATTTTGGATTATATCAATTGCTTTCGTTTGATATTGTCATATGCTTTCATTTCATCTTTGCTTAATGTTTTTGAGCTCATAGTCAAATTTAGCTTAATTCTGCTCTTGTGTGCTCTACTGTTGAAATCAGTGGTTAGTAATTTGCTAGATAGGTTTAGAGATTGAATAAGCTAGCTTGATAAAGTCTGATTTCATCATATTACATCATTTCCAGTTCTTCATTTGGTTTTAAATCTCAAGAAAGTCAACTTGCTTAATTGTTTTTAGAAGTCAAACTCAAGTTAAAACTGGTTTTTGCAGAACTTGCAACCTCTGAACAGTGTTCATTGCTAGTAATTAGGGTCTAATATTTGGCACATTTGCAGCTTGATAGGTTGCTTTTAGTCCCCTATATCTGTTTTGCTTTTTAGCTTTTCGATTAGCTTATAGATAAGCTCAAACTAGCTTATCACATTCTTTGTTCGCATAATCGTGACCTTGTCCTTGTTTGCCATTTTATTTTGCTCTCTAGCTTCCTTAATACTAGTCTTCATTAGTTGTAACTTTGGATTGATGATCTCGCCGGTGGGCTTAAGATCCATGCTTTTAGTTTTCTATTTGGCTTATTGGATAAGCGGTTTCAATCGCTTAAAGTAGGTCCCAAATCGACTTTTGCTTAAGTGGTCGATTAGCCTAATCCTTGGTAATCGATCTTTAGCTGTTAGGAGTAGGTGCTATTAGTTGCTTTAGAGTATTTTTGGTATCACTTAGCTTGTGTAGGAGTTTGGTTCCTTCAGAGTGCTTGTTAGCTTATTTCAGTGCTTATTTAGGATCATTAACATAGCGACCTTCATATTTCCCACATAAGACCATGATTTCATATTTTTATAGCTTTAGAATATAATTTTAGAATTTCCTGCAAGTTTCATAATTTTTAGACCTTTGTTTAGTATTTTTCTTAATTAAAATCAGTTTTTAATCATTTTAAAATACCTTTTATTGCAAATAATTGAGAAAAAGTTCCAAAAAATAATTTTTCAATTTTAACAGTTTAAGATAAATATAAATAGCCTAAAAAGTATTTTTTCCATAATTTTCTTGGTTTAAATAGTATTTTCTAGCATTTTAATTAGTTTTAAATAGTAATTAATTAGTAATAAATATATAAAAAGTCTAAAAAATATATTTTTAGTTTTAAAATAAGTTTTAACATATTTTAGACTTTTCTAAGTTATAATTTCATTTTTCTAGGTTAATTTTGTATTTTCTTGTATTTTAGTGCATTTTAAATACTTAATAAATAGTTTTTAATTAATAATAATTAATTAATTAGTTATAAAAATAATTTTCCTTTTCTAATAATTTTCTTTTATATTTAGGATTGTAAAAATGTATTTTTCATATCCGTAGGTATTTTCCTTCTTTATTTTCACGTTTTATTTTGTACGTTACGTAGTTTTTAATTTAAACGTACGTTTTAGGTTTTAAACGTTCATCACTTTAAATATAGTGATAGCATTTATTTAATATATTTTATCTTTTTAATCTTCTTAATTTGTATTTAAGTCGCTGTTATTTATTAATTTTTTTCAGTAGTGTAATATTCCATCCAAATCCTTTCCGATCGCTATCATTAGTGATCATTCTATCGTCTGATCTAGTGTTTACACACCATTGAGTCTCCGTGGGACATAACGACCCGGGAATCCATTGTATTCTCTGATCTTCATTGTATTTGTGTCTCGTGTTTTAAGTACATTACGGTCGGCCATTCATGAGTGGCCACTTGTGTGAGGTAGCTTGACCGTAGTTCAAGATGCATCAAGAGTGCATGTTTGTTTTAATGTTTTAACATGTTAAATTATGTTTTTGTAACACACATTGTCGGTTTATGGTATCTTATATATATGTTTTATGAATGTGTAACAGGGAAGTAAAATAATGCTAGGGTAATAGAACAAAACAAATTAAAATATAAGAGGGATATCTTACTAGTAAACTTATCCCACATTGCTAGAAGAGGGAAACTTTGAAAGAAAATAACTCTATATAAGCAAAGCCCCCATCCTTTTTTAAAAATTAGTCAAACATTAGATGTTATTAAACATTGTGTGTTTCTAAACAAGCTTGTCGAGCTTATGAAATAAAAGACCTTGTGTTCAAGCTTACAAGCGATAAACTTAAGCTTGAGTAGTCAAATAAATTTTTTGAATAACTAAACGAGCTTCGAGCTCGAGCTCGAATACTAAATAGTTACTCGAGCTCGAATTCGAGCAAAATTTGGAAACTTTATTCGAGCTCGAGTCGAGCTCGAGCCGAGTAATAGTTAATCGAGCTGGGCTCGAATATCCTAAAACTCGACTCGGCTCGGATCGTTAACACCCCTATGTATGACCATGGTCAAAACCTGCATTGCTACTCATTGAATCAAACCTTGCGAAACTACAGTCTTGTGCCGTGCTGCTCATTGAGTCGAATCTTGAGAAGTTATTATCCTGTGTGGAGCAGCTCACGGAATCAAATCTCGAGAAGGTTTCTTGTTTGGGAGAACCTCGGTCAGTGGCACTGAAAGAGTCGTATCTCGAGAAATTATCAAAGAAAGAATTCTCTGCTCCTCCCCACTGTATTGTGGTGAGGTGCCAGCTCGAGAAGCTGGTGAGCCAGGAACCCAATCATCAAACCCAAATGGACTCCTTTCTGGAAGAAACTGTTATTGCCTTTGGGAAATAACTTTTCCTTGGACTTGCAGTGAAGCTATTGGAGTCAAAGAAATAACTCTCTCCATGTTTCTCATGTTCGGCATCCTGAACAAATGAAGTTATTTGCAAGGGCATAATAGAGATAGGTTTCCTATTTTCTTTAAAACTCCAAACATCTTTGTTCTAGGTTTATATTTTTCAAATTATGACATGCATACCAAAACAGTTCGCAACTGATACAAAACCAGTTTTAGATTGGTTCAGTTTCCAGGTCCACTCTAGAGTAGCACGTTGAAATGTACTGTATTAATTTTCATGCAATGATATAATTGAAAAAAAGATATGAACTCACCTTAGCTGTGTCCCTATTGAAACCCCACACTGAATCTACATCATCATTATTGTCAAAAGTACCCCATCAATAGAAGAAGATCGAACTTAATTTTTATATACAAACAAAAAATGAAAACAAGAGCAATAGACTAGTGCATGTTTAGATCTTTCCACCAAACAAGGTATAGGTACACGTTTTGTTGTATTTAGACAATGAAAGATCAGACCACAAACTGAATCCAATTGTTACCTTTCTGTGTCAGCATCAAAGCTCTTTCCGTATTGTTTAAATGAATCCTCCTTGGTTGGACTTTCAAATATTTTTTGCGCCGTGGGACTACCAGCTGGGCTTTTAGCCGACTCATCTTCGCTACGTACGTATGCTGATTCATTCTCGAAAGGCTTCTATGACTTCCTGTCAGCATTTGAATATGAATCCTCAGAAACGTCATCCATCGGAGCCGAGTTTTCAGCCTGAGATGTTGATTTGGTATTTGCAGGCACCGTAGCATCAAATGAGAAACCTTCATCTTTGAATTTATCCCAATCCTTGTCCCACACTGCAGATATCTCTGGAACTCCAGGTTGCCAACCTTGACAATCAAAATAGGTGAACCATGCATAACGCAATATCAATCATTCTATTATAATATTATATAGATACAGTGACGTTATTGCTCATGACTCATGAGATAAAAGATGATACCCTTTGGAAGCTTTGACATCAATTCCATGTTTTTTGCAACGTTCAGTTAAAGCCTTAAGTAGTTCCTCGAGATCGTTGGATACGATCAGCACGAACCTGGGCCAAAAAAAAATGACGGGTCAGTCAAGCCATCCTTAAAACTTACTAAAATCTGTTACTCGGGAGCATATGAACTTACTTGAAGGATACCATCAGTGCGCCACCCTCGATCCATTTTCACAAGTGCCTGATTCAACTCCATCTTCCTCTTCTAAAAGTCAACAGAAAAATCAATTCAATTAACAAATATGGGATTATACTCCAAGTTATAATTAATGTGCTTCAGCTCCCAGCTGCCCTTATTCTTACCAAAAAAAAAAAAAATAATAATAAAAAATAAATAAATAAACAATCACGAAAAATAGATATAATGTACACTAAGCAGCCAGTCAAGTAGAAAGTGATAATGCAATGCTATTTCTCAAGCCATTTATCAATTTTGAGTAGAAGGGGAGATTTTAGCGCATTTATGTGCAAACAGGCCAACTTGGGTGATATTTTATCAATATCGGGTGGCTCAAACTCATAACATAAAGACAATCAACATCATGTCTGCACTGGAGTCGAAATTCGACCCTGGTCACACGTAGGGGTGTCATAAATCCCGACCCGACCCGGACCCGAACCCGAATAAGGTTACTCGGGTCCAAAATCTAACTCGGGTCAATCGGGTCAACCCGAATAACCCGATTACGAACTAGGGTCGGGTATCGGGTTCAAAATACTTGCCTATTCGGGTTCGGGTCAACCCGACTAACCCGAGTTTTTTTTTTTTTTTTCATTTTTCATGTGATGTCTCTGTATTCGATTTATATTTATTATAGGCCCAAAACTTATCATTAGTCCATTTGTATAATTCTTGACCCATTTTTATTCAATTTGATATAAAACATATAATCATATCATTTATCCAAGTTAAGTTAGTCAATAGTCACACTATGCTTAGAAATTACAGTTCCAACTTCCAAGAACCAACAACCAAGAACTATCCTTCCACTTCATGATCTGATTTTATTTTTTCCTTCAAGAATTAGCATTTTTATACAAAAGGTACTACTTATTCATGGTTGATTTTGTTGTTAATTTTGTATATTCTTATTAGGTTTCTGGGGTTTGAGGTTTGTTTGGATAAAGTTTGCATTTATAACATAATTTTTTTCTTTTCAGATATATAGTTGTTAATACTTGTTTGTTTGTTTAAGTTTTATTGCATTAGAGGCTACTTGATTATGAATATTAGTAAATTAACTAGTATCTTTATATGTTGTTAGATGTCGGACACCAACTCGATGGAAATAGATGAAGAAGAGAATGTAGAAGTTAACAGTAAGAAAATGAAGGGAAAAAAGCCACAAAAGAAAAAAACTAAGCGCAAGGTGAAAAAATGGTCGAAGGTTTGGCTAGACTTTGATGAGGAGGAGCTAAAAGAAGGTGAGACAGAGGAAGATAAGAAAGCTAAGTGTAAGCATTGTGATAGCATGTTTCTTTGTCATTCAACTAAGCATGGTATAAAAAATCTCAAAAGACATCTATTAAGGTGCGAGCCTTACAAAGCGAAACAGAGTGAAGGTCAAACTGAACTTATGTTCGAACATGGTAAAGAGAATAAAATGTTTGCATGGAAATTTGACCAAAAAGAAAGTAAGAAAGCATTGGCACGCATGATTATAGTTGATGAGCTCCCTTTTAGTTTTGTCGAGCGTGATGGCTTTAGGCACTATTCTAGGATTAATCAACCCTTGTTTGATGTTCCATGTAGAGGTAGTGCTACACAAGATTGTTACAAGTTGTATGATGAGAAAAATAAACTTCTTAATGTAATTCGAAAAAACATTGGTAGGGTATGTTTGACTACTGATATTTGGACTTCTTTACAAAAGAAGAGTTACATGGCTCTTACCGGGCATTTTATAGATAACGAATGGAAGTTGAATAAAAAAGTCTTGAACTTTTGTCGTCTTGATGGTCACAGTGGGGTTGACATAGGAAAGGGAGTAGAAATTTGAGGGATAAGATGAAAACTAGTTCAACATCTACTTCAACAATAAGTGAATTGGATAGGTATTTGGGTGAAAGTGTTGAAGCATTTGATTCCAATGTGAAATTTGATATATTGTCATGGTGGAAGGTAAATAGCCCAAGATTCCCAATCGTATCTTTAATTGCTAGAGATTTGTTAGCCATTCCCGTTTCAACGGTGGCTTCCGAGTCGGTGTTTAGCACTAGTGGGAGGGTGTTGGATTCATTTAGGAGTTCTTAAAGTGATAAGAGTATTGAAAGCCTTATTTGTACCCAAGATTGGCTTCGTAAGGATAAGGATAAAATTCCGAAAGAAGAAGAAGATTGTGAAACAATAATAGTTGGTACGTGTTTTTATTTTAATATTTGTTAATTTAAATGTATCGTTTCTTGCTAATTATATCACTTTCATGTAGATTCGAGTGAAGACGAAGGTACTAGCTCCAAAAGGAATGTCAATGAAAATGAAAGTTTTATCATTGAAGATTGAAGAACTTTAGAAGATTACTATGGAAGCTTATTTTGTGAAAAATATGAATGACTTGTTAGTTGTGAAAAGGCCTACTGTCGTTATTTTGAAACTGTAAGTATTTGCCTACTAGTATGGATGAACGTATGGCTTGTTAGTTGTTTTATTTTCCAAGTTATATAAGTAGTATCTTTTAATCTGTGTAAGTATCTTTGAATCTTTGTAAGTACTTTCCTAGTGATATGAATGAATGTCTTGTTAGTTGTTATTTGCCTACCACTCTTAGTATTTGGGTACTTATATGAGTCAATTGTATATGCTTTTGTTTGAACCCATGATGCTGCAAGTTCAATGTCAAAGAGTAACTTTTGTGTCTGCAATAGTGTCTGCAAGTTCAACTTATGCTGCAAGTTCAGTAGTTTTGGATTCATATGGTA
Source organism: Chrysanthemum lavandulifolium (assembly GCA_022545495.1). NCBI lineage: Eukaryota > Viridiplantae > Streptophyta > Magnoliopsida > Asterales > Asteraceae > Chrysanthemum > Chrysanthemum lavandulifolium. The sequence continues at coordinate 131,738 of CM040245.1, forward strand.
AGTTGTGAGTGCACTTTTGGTTGCTACTGCAATATTGGTTATATTTGCTGGAAGAAATTTAAGCCAAATTTAAATTTGGTTGCATTAGTTTTCAATGTTGCCAATTTAAAAGGTTTGTCATATCTTATTGTTTTACGTATACTTTTGTGGTTAGCATGATCCAGATTGAAAACGTATTAAGAACAGCTTGCTTTTGAATCTAAAACTTATGTTTTCTTATTCATATTCTCTACCAAACCTTTCTTAATGCATATGGTAAGTTGTGAGTGCACTTTTGGTTGCTACTGCAATATTGGTTACTTTTGAGAAGGGTATGTTACTTTTGAGATTGCATTATAGGGCAATAAGAGGACATTATTAGCTTGTTAGTTGTTACCATCACACCATGCATGGTTGCATGCATTTGCATACTTAGAATTAAATGGCACAGACCCGAACCCGACCCGACTTGACCCGACCCGACTTGACCCGAACCCGACCAACCCGAGTTCAAATAGGGTCGGGTTCGGGTATGTTTTTTTTGGTCCTGACCCGACTTCGACCCGACCCGAATGACCCGAACCCGACCAACCCGACCCGAATGACACCTCTACAAGCTCACACGTCTAAACGTAGGGTTATGGTTCAAGTCTGGTTTCAGATTTGGATCCTGGTCAGGCCTATATGTAATCCTTAACATTGGGTAGTTCACAGGCATTGAGAAGTGCAAAACATAACCTAAGTGTACTTATTGATGCTTAAATGAGTCAAAATTGTCACATTTGCAGCAGATATCTACGTAGTTTTCTCTACTTACTTGCAGAATGAACTGATTCTGAACCAGTACAAAAACATGTTTCTGGGGCCACCAATCAAAATAGTATTAAGCATAAAACAACCCCAAAATTGCTTATGGAACTCCCATCGTTTGCTTCATGAATACAATCAAATTAACGATAATTCCATAAAAAAATATCTTTGAAACTTAATTATAATATTTCAGTTTAAACAAAAACTTACAATTAACTTACAAATGCACAACAGCCATCGATTTCAACATGCACGAAGACACGTCCATTTCACGAGCCATCTGGTTCTTCGACGCGTGAACCCACTTCATCTTCGGGTTCGAGACATCACACATTGTCAAAAACTCCATCACCTGTCCGAAAATCTTAAACATTTCTATCCCGAAAATCAGGTTCTTATCAGCTACAAATAGCGAATTCCAGTCCATGGGTGCATCAGGATGCACTGAAACTTCATTCCAGGTTAAATAATCGAGATCAAGCTCCCATAACTTTCGAACAGCTTTGTTTCTCCTTCCAACTTCGCCTTCTCCTTCACACCATGAAACCGACACCAGATACACCCGTTGACCATCACAGGACACTAGCCTCGGGGTGTACTCGTGGACCCTTGGTGGGTGTGGAGTCGATTGGACTCGAGTCCAGATACCATGTCCAATGTCATACGCTGCGAGCTTATCAGTCTCGAATACACGTAAAGACCCGTCACAAACGACTCCCGAGCAAACAACCCCAAAATCGACTGGTAGCCGTTGAATTTCCGTCCATTTGTTTGACGAAGAATCAAAATCTCACATTGAATTTAAAGCCTCATCCCATGAACCAATCCCCCTACCGCTATTATCAAGAACCGTCCTCGGTCCTTCACACTACTCGTGTGCTTGATTTTTTCGTTTCTTGATGTACGTCTAACCGAAATCCTGTGAGGATCCCCGTAAACATCCGATACTCCACCAATCCGCGTCCGTGTCCGGAGTTGACTTTTGATGGTCAAACGATCAGAGTTGGATTCAAAAACCCCTAGAACGGACTTTGACCTTGCGTGTTTCATTGATGCAACCTTGTTCCACGATTTTGTCATAGGGCTAAAACCAACACTCCTCTGTGTGTCTTCCGGTCCATTCTTCCGGAGCTTGAACAACCTCCGACAATGAAAATGTTATCATGGACGGCGGCAACCGAGAATGAAACCGATTCTTAAGAATTTCTGCCTCAACTTTATGCCATTTTTTGAAAGAAACGTCAAAAGCATATATCTCACGAGAGCTAAGACCATCTGTAGCAGTACCGAAAAGGAATAACCATGGACTCGGGTGATACCCTTCTCGTCTCATTTGCATAAAACGAGGTGTCATAGTCAAAGATCTCCATTTCTTGCACACGAGCCGAGTGTTCATTAAGCTCATTAATGGGAGTCTCATGAAACAAAACTCGAGAATATCATCAGGAAGAAACACATGCATTGTGTTGTTTCCGTGTGACTCTTCAATTTCAAAACTCTTTTTCCGATTATTTCTCTTCCACAACCTATCCACTCCATATGAGAAACAATCCACACTCGTATCGTCCGTCCCACTCCCGGGTTTGTAACCTTTACCCACAACTTCAACGAACTCGTCACTTGTTGTGGCTCCAACCTTGCACCCTCCGCCCCTAGTATACAAACTCAGACACCTTAATGAAACGACTCCCGTTTCATCATCAATATCATCATCCATCACACTTCCATGGTAGTCGTTTTTTAACTTTTGGCCAATGCTTGTAACTAGATGTTTCGACACATTGGAAGCCTCATGTTCTTTATGTGATGTTTCACCCCTAAGTTGTTCAGGCATCATCTTGCATTCTAAGCCTGGTCATACAAACATTACAAATTAGAATATGATTGCAAAACAAAATCAAGTACACAGGTTTCAGTTGAACAATCAGGATTCAGGAAATGCTAAGAGATTGAAACTAGACTAGCACAAAAACATGGCTAATTTGTACTCGGAAAGTCAAATGACTAATTCTAAACTCTTAAACTTGCATGGTTCAATATGAAGTTGACACACAGAATTTTCCACATGTTTGCATACAGCACATACTACAGATATGACTTTCAGCGCAAAAAGATATTTGAACATCTTGATGTGGCTGCAGATCAGTACAGCACAGCACAGCACAGCCCAGCCTGTTTTTACATGTTACCAGGCATGTCCGCCACAGCTATTCTGCCACCTCTAGTGTAAGCGGTGTCAGAGCTTATTTGGCTTGTATGAAGAATGATAGGCTCAAGTTCAACTCATGGCCTGGCCAAGATTTGAAACTTAAGTTCAGACCCTACACTAGTAAAAAAGAACGTTCTGTGGCTTGTTTTCTATGACTTGTATAAGTTTGAAAAAACCATAAAATCTATGAAGGGGGAACGATTACAAATACATTACAGCTTACTTATAGGTGTCAAAAGTTAGTTACTGTGTACTAAGGGCGTGTTTGGGTGTGTGTTTTGCAAAAGTGATTATCTCATATCTAGTGTTGGGATACCTACTTCTTTTGTCGCAACTCAACCATACTGAATGTTAAAATTACAGCTGACAACTTCAAGCTACATGATCATCTAATATCAAACGCAGATCCAAACATGAAACACCCCTAATTTGTAATCACCTAAAATACGAAACTAGTAAGTACATATATCACGAGGAGTGCAACTTAGCGCATCTTCCTTGATTTCTAGAATATCCATATCTTCTACATATTTAAAAATTAGTACTCAATTTGAAGGACGACAAATAACAAACAACTTTATGTTATTAACACTATCCGAACGAACCAAATACATGTTATTTATATTGTACAATTCAGTACATAAAAACAGCACAAACAACAATCAAAGTCAAGAAGTCAAGTACCCATAGACTCAAATTTACAAAAATGATAAATCCATTAAAATACAGAGACCCTAGTCCCAAAACATTCCAAACTCAAAGCCAAATAAATTTCTTTTCCTTTAAAATTAACAATCTTACAAATCATTTTCTACAAATGAAATCCTAAAATGCAATATTTGACCCAATCAAAGAAGGAACACAAATACTAACGCCAAACAAATAAACATATGAATGTACTAAGTACACAAGAGTAAAGAAAACAAACCTCATGAAGTTAATGTTCAAGATTCTTGATTTGAACCCAAGAATCAACCCAGCTAGATATTAGATCCAACAAAAGGGTTATTTAAAATGGGTCATTTTAGTAAAGTTTGAAAAAAAAAACATTTTCAAGACAGAAGAAAGAGAAGTGATGGATCTCTTTATTTTGAAGTGAAGTCATGATATATCACTTTAGTTCAGAAAAGTGGAAAAAGAAGTGATGGATCTCTTTTTATTATTATATTTTTTTTAGTGGATGAGTATTTTTTTTTGGAGTTTTTTGTAAAACCCAATAAAATGTTTTTTTTTTTTTTTTTTTTTTTTTTTTTTTATTTAGGAGTAGATTTTAATTATTGATGTATTATTGGAAAAAGATGAAATGGTGCTAAAGTGATAGACGGATAATGTGTTATTCATCTTCCTCGTACCTTGCACTCTAAGCATGAATAATGCACCAATGAAACGTTTAACAAACTATTTAACTAGATGTTTGTTTAGTAACACATCACAAATACGGTTTTATATTTGTTTAATCAAGTGAACCGACACCGACAATAATCTATTGATACTTTTTGAACACTATTGGATGGTACGCCATTTTAAATGGTTAACAAATCTGGTTAGAAGATCATTTGATGGTACATATAATATATTTGTGATAATAAGTGTTTCCCCTCTTGAGAGTCATATGTTTCTCACTATGTTAATACTCCAATTAAAAATGCTTTTATAATTTCAATTTATTAAGATTTACACTTCATTTAGTAACCACGAAATGATAATATTTAATTATTTATTGAGCTCTTTGAACATGCATGGAAGTTAAGATCAAATGAGAAATAAAATGGAAATAAAAAGAGTGAAAAGAACAATAATCGTATATTTCATATATACATACAAAAGCATATGCACATTTTTAACAAATTTATCTTTTTATTTAAAATTTGTTGTTAGAAATACTTTTCACTTTTCTCATTTCTCAATTTATGAGGTAACGACATGAAAACCTCCATATAAACCAACAAAACATGTTTCATTGTCACACATTTCAAACAAAATGAAAATGTTGTCAATCAAACACATATGATTTAAGTAACACGTCTCATTTAGGTGAGTGGAAAAGAATCAACATACTTACATCTTTGTTTTGACTAATTCAACATCTTAGGAATGTGGCTATTGTTTTTCTTTTCTTTTTCTTCTTCCCCCTTTGTTAACACTTCTAACTTAAAAGTATGTTTTGCTATGAAGGAGCACATATATGAATTGATGACTTATAATTTGGTGATATTTTAGGTCATTCAAGCCATTTATTGTCATGTTTTCACTTGTTTATGATAGAAATGATACTTAAAACAATAAAATGTTAATTTTGAGATATCACAAGGATGGTAGAAGGAATGGATGAAATAGCCAAGTTCGAGTCAAGTAAAGAAGACTTTAAAGCTGAAATACGGTTCGAGATCACCTTCGTCGTCTCATATTCTAAACAAACAAAAAAGTTGAGATCTTTGTTCTATGGCTTTGACAAGGCGTGGTTTCGCTGAAGATATTAACTTGCATGTATGCGTTAGTTAAGAGGAAAATGAATTTGATGGGCCACTTGCATGATTGTCGGCATGACTATTTTACCAGATAATTATAATTGCATGACCGCTCCTACCCATCCCACCATGAAAAAGCTCAAAAAACATTTAATTTGTTCATAAATTTACAAAACTTTCAAATCTAATTAGTGCATCCGAATCGATGCATCATTCCGATCTAATTGTCTTGTTTCAAATTGTTTTGTGTTTTTTTTTCTCTTTTTCAAATTTGGTCTCGTTTCATTCGCCTATTATTGCCTTATCCATTTCTAAATGGCTAGACAATCATCAGCGACAAGTGAAGGTTAGTTAAAGTTTAAGAATCATGTGGTGGAAATTTTGAATTAAATAATGCGGAAGCTAAGTATGTTAGGGTGAATTTGGAAGATAAGGAGATTTTAATTGGGGATAATAGTGGAGTGTTTGGAAATAAGGATAATAGTTCGTAAATGATAAAGTGTGTAATGCTTCTAGTTGTAAATGATAAAGTGTGTAATAGTTACATTTACGCTAATGATTTGAATATTAATAGTCCTGATGCCGTGAATGAGGGTTTAAATGTGGATAATAATGAAAAAGGGATAGATAATAAGACTAATACTCCAAAGAAATCATATGCTAATGTTGTGAATAATAGTATTGTGAATACTGATAATAAGCTTGATTTTAAACCACTGTCATTAATGAAGATGGTGAGGAATTTTTGGTTTTTGATGAAGAGTTAGTTACTAAAGGAAGTCTGAAATGGAATCTTAATGTGTATGGTCATTTTGTTGGATGTCATATGGCTGTTGGTGAATTGAATTATCACTTGAGAAGAATGTGGAGTAAGTATGGCCTCCTTGATGTTCAGGTTAATGGTAATGGGAAATGTTTTTTTTTTTTAATTTAGAAATGAGGAGGGTCTGAATGAGGTTTTAAGGCAGGGTCCATGGATTGTGAATCATAGGCCATTGTTTGTGAAAAAATGGGATCCAATAGTTGGTATGGAGGTAAAAGAGCATACTACACTTCCTCTATGGGCTAAACTAACCAATGTGTTAATACAAATAAACCGTAAAAACGTTTATTAATATTTTGCGATCTCTTTGTGTTTTGTTGATAACATATATAATGTTGTCTTAAGTTTAATTATAAGGATACATGTTATTTTTGTAAAGCATTTACATATAATCTTTTAAATACAAAAATATAGTAATTAAGCATTTGTTGTAATAGTTTATTAGGATGGGTAAAAACCTTAACCCATGGACCATAACCCATGGATCTTAATCCATACCCATGAAGACTAGATACAATGTATACTTAGATACATTGAATCTAAAATAAAACCCATGGACCAACCCATAACCCATGACCCATAACCAAAAAACCCATGGGCAAAGAGGAGCGTTCCACGGATCCCTAGCTTTGTGCTAGCCGGATCCCAAGTGGAAGGGATCCGTGGGATCCGGGGAACAGTGAGGAAATTTGCCTATAAATAGAGAGCCATTTCTTCATTCTAACTCACCCCTCTTCTTACTAAATCTCTCATACACTCTCATTCTCTTCTAACATATAGATCACTAGATCTAGAGAGTTGTTCTTCTTTTCTTTCTATTTGTGATCCTTATATAGGTCCTTCTCTAAGGCGAGATCACGAGCATTCTACAAGTCATCCAAGCAAGGGTCTTTGATTGATTTGTCACTCGCAAGATTTCATAGCAAAGATCTTGTATTTGATTATTTCACATATTTGTTGTGTAATAGTTGTGTTGGTTTGGTCCACCGTGCTACGGACTCGGTATCTAGCTTTGTACCGGATAAAGTGTAAGCAACGTTGTGAAGGCTTCTCCGCCAAGTGAAGGAGTTTGCCACTCTAACAAATCTCATCCTTACTCCACTCTAACAAATCTCTTAACAAAAAAGTCCAAATCCAAAACACACATCCAAACGGCTGTCGTTGAGTGGGCACAACTAGGGGTGTTATCGGGTCGGGTTGTCGGGTTATCGGGTTTATCGGGTCGGGTTGAATCGGGTTTTGACCTTTAGAAATATGACCCGTAACCCGACCCGATAAGAAATCGGGTTGTCGGGTTCGGGTCTTATCGGGTTCGGGTTATATCGGGTTGGGTTATCGGGTTATTTCGGGTTTGCCTTGGTTTAAGCATCATATTTGTACTTCCTTTCTATGTAAAGTTATGTGCAAAGATTATCATGGAAAGCAACCATTTTTTTTGGACTAGTACTATTCTTACGTTTACCATGGGGTTAATTTTGATGATGTTATGTTGCACACCATTATTGTTCCATGGTTAAAGCTAAGGGTGTGCCTTCAATAATAATGGTTCAAAGCGATTCTTATCTTCTTTTTTATTACCTTGGAAGTTACAACGAAAAGCTAGTTTGCAATATATGGTGTATAGAAGATAATTATTTGAAATGTGTGCAAGTGTGCAACAATGATCGAGAACGCTTAATGCAATTTGTTGTCCTCGAGTTGTAAGTGATATTAGTTAGTAGTAGGGCAATATGTGTTTCCACAATTGAAGCTGTAAACTTATATAAAAAAATTGTTAATGGGCATTCCGTTCAAACTCAAAGATTTGTTAATATGTGAAATGTGATTATATCTTATCGGGTTGACCCGATAACCCGATAAGAAACTAACTAGGACCCTAACCCGACCCTATTAGGCTATCGGGTCTATCGGGTTAACCCGATAAACCCGATAAGCTTAGTTGGACCCGACTCAACCCGACCTTATAAGACCTTATCGGGTTCGGGTCGGGTTCGGGTCGGGTCGGGACAACCCATTTGACACCCCTAGGCACAACCACCCACACAAAGAGACAAAACAAAACCCATAAACCATTGCCAGCAGCCAATTTGACCCACACACCAATTAAATACAGAAAACAAGGACACAACAGTCATTTCTCATTTTCCCCCAATTCATCTCTTTTCTTGTCCTCTTTCTTAAGCTATCAAAAGCAATTGGATCATCATACCCTCATGACCTCATCTCATTTCTCTCTACAACACATAGATAAAAAAAAAAAAAACATGAAGAGATCAATAGATCCAACCAACGATGGAGATAATCTCGAATGCAAGATGAAGAAAAAGATCCGTGAAGATCTAGTCCCAGAACTAGAAAACATGTCCGTAGTTTTGTCGGACGATAATCTCCTATACGAGATCCTAAAGCATGTGGACGCAAGCTCTTTAGGATCCGCAGGATGCGTGAACCACCAATGGAACCGCACGGCCCACCCATAGGCACAACCACCCACACAAAGAGACAAAACAAAACCCATAAACCATTGCCCAGCCAATTTGACCCACACACCAATTAAATAGAAAACAAGGACACAACGGTCATTTCTCATTTTCCCCAATTCATCTCTTTTCTTGTCCTCTTTCTTAAGCTATCAATCATCATACCTCATGACCTCATCTCATTTCTCTACAACACATAGATAAAAAAAAAAAACCATGAAGAGATCAATAGATCCAACCAACGATGGAGATAATCTCGAATGCAAGATGAAGAAAAGATCCGTGAAGATCTAGTCCCGGAAGAAGAACTAGTCCCGAACTAGAAAACATGTCCGTAGTTTTGTCGGACGATAATCTCTATACGAGATCCTAAAGCACGTGGACGCAAGCTCTTTAGGATCCGCAGGATCGTGAACCACCAATGGAACCGCACGGCCCAAGACGGCGTTTATGGGAGTTGATTTGCACACGACATTGGGCGAATATTGGGTGTCCCAACACCCGCCTTCGCTCGATAGTCCTTGCTTTAGGTGGATTTAAAAGACTTCATTCACAATATTTATGGCCTTTATCTAAGCCCACTGGTTCCACTTCAGCAGCATCACCTGTTGCGTCTGTGTGGCCATGTTTACCGCCTCCTCGTAATAATATTGCCTCTGCGAACCTAAACTAATTTTACTTTCACCCTTTTTCTTTACCTTATCCTCGTTTCCAAACACCCCTCCCGCTACAATCACCTCATCCCCTCCCCCAATTTCACAACCATCAAACATCTATCAAATTAGTCAACTCAAACTCTAAATTCAATATACAAACACTTCATTACTAGTAAAAATATTTCATGAAAGATACATTAGAACAATTAGCAACTCATAGTTAGAAATAACATAAGATAAAAGTAGATCGATCCACTTTTCCATACTAAACAAGAACACATCACAAAAACAAAAGCGAAAAAGATTAAACAAACCAAACAAACTAACAAACAAACATCATTTCACGTTACTAAAATTCATCTTCTCATAGTACTTAATCGAAGAAGCGAAAGCGAAAGTCGAACCTCATCTTTCCCCAACGTTTCTTCACATGCGCAGTTTCGCAGAGGCAATATTATTACGAGGAGGCGGTAAACATGGCTACAGCACGCAACGGTGATGTTGTGAAGTGGAACCATGGGCTTAGGGTGTGTTTGTTTCATTTAGATGTTTTATGTCCGAATCGACTACCACATCTTACTAGTAAGATGTGGCTATAATGTCTGAATCGAATGAAAATGTGTTGTTTGTTTTTATAATTGTCTCGAATGGTTTTAATTTTCCCTTTTTAAGTATATATTAAACTATTGCAAATACGATTAATAAGTAGATAGTATAAACTTGAAACAAAACATTTTATTATAGATTTAACACAATTATAAACCATTAAATAAATTATCTTAATACATATCCAAAATTTAACATAATAAAAACTATTACATAAATCGTCTTAAAATAAAACATAAGCTTAATGCTATAAAACAACAATTAAGTAACTTAACCAATACCAAATAATTTAAAACCTAGCTTTGCATAAGTTGTGCCGCGATTTGATCTCGTAAGTTAATCATGTATTGTTGATCCGCGTCACTCCCAATTGGTTGAACAACTTCAACATCACCGTCATTATCATCATGTACATTTTCGTTATCATGTACATCACTTTGATCGTATTGAGAGAACAAATCATCATCTAGACCTCTTTTCGAATAAAATTATGAATAGCAAAACATGAAATAGTAATATCTCTTTGTGTTACCAAAGGAAATTTGGGCATACTCTTCAAGATTGGAAAACGCGCTTTTAAGACTCCAAATGCCCGCTCAATTCGTTCCAAAGTTTTGCATGGCGTGATTGAATTTTTTTTCGCTCATCGCACGTTTCCGACGAAAGTCTCTAACCAATACCGGACATTGCGGTATGGAGCCATAAACAGCGCGTGTGCTTATAGGCGACATCACATAAATAATATTTATTTGTAAAAAACAAACATATTGATCTGTGCTAAGCAAATAAGTCTAATCACACAAGTGTAACCACTTGTGAATGGCTAACCGTAATGACTTAAACCGCTCAAAACACAAATGCAATTAAGATCGAGGAATATAGGAATTCACGGTCGTTAAGTCCCACGGAGGATGAATTGGTGTTTAAACACTTGATCGATGGTAGAATGATCACTAAGGATAGTGATCGAAGGTTATTGATGGAAAATTACCTAAAGAAAAGATCTATAAATTACAATGACTTAAATGCAAATTAAAAGAAATAAAAGATAAAATCTATTAAATAAATGCTATCACTATTTTTAAAGTCGATGAGCGTTTAAAAACTAAAACGCACGTTTAAATTAAAACTACGTAACGTCTGAAAATAAAACGTGAGTTTTAAGAAATAAAAGGCTTACAAATATAAAATGATATTTTATAATCCTAATAATAAAATAAAATTATTAGAAAAGAAAATTATTTTTATAACTATTTATTTAATTATTATTAATTAAAACTATTTATTAAGTATTTAAAATGCACTAAAATACAAGAAAATACAAAATTAACCTAGAAAAATAAAATTATAAGTTAGAAAAATCTAAAATATGATAAAACTTATTTTAAAACTAAGAATATATTTTTAAGACTTATTATGTATTTATTATTAATTTAAAACTATTTAAAACTAATTAAAATGCTAAAAATACTTTTAAACTAAGAAAATTATGGAAAAATACTTTTATTACTTTTATATTTATCTTAACCTAAGAAAATTGAAAAATCATTTTTTGAACTTTTATAATTTAATTGTATTAAAAGCTATTTAAAATACCTAAAAGCATTTTTAATTAAGAAAATAGCAAACAGTTATGAAAAATTATGAAAATTTCAGGAAAAGTCTATTTTAATCTACTGAATCTAAGAAAAATAGAAAAACATGGGCTTGTGTGGAGAAATAAGCAAGCTAGTGGCAATCGCTTATTTATAAGACTTGAAAAAGCCAATTGATAACCAAAGACCACCAAACCTACACGAAGCTATATTAAGCTAAAATGACTTAAATGCAACTAAAAACAACAAGCTTGAACCTCTGGATTGCAAGTTATCACAGATCTGAGGTTTTGAGCTAAATGGGCAAAACAGAATTTGGTAAGCTACTTTGAGCTTATGCACAGAACACCAAATAAGCTAGAACTAAAAAGCAATTATTGGAACTTGTATTAGACCTGGTTGGCTACCTAGAAACAAAAGTTGAGATCAAGATAAGCTAAAATGAGCTTGTGAGAAGCTTTTTCAAAACCTGAGAAACCACTGAGTTAAACTCAGTTAATACTGACTTACTTGGGACAAAATGATAAGCACTTGCAGGCTTATCAAATAAGCTGCAAATGGAAATTTAAAACTTGGAACTTAAAGAGGACCAGTTAATCGTCCAAAGAAACAAAATCACAGGTTATGGTCAACTAATTAGCTCTATAGGAGCTTATGATTTCGCTAGCAAAAGCGATGCACAGGCAAGTTTTGACTTTTGATTGAAATGAAAGGTTGACTAAACCGAACTTGGATCTTGATTTGTTAAGCGATATTGATGATATATGATTAAATGAAACTAAATTAGGCTATACTACTGAATTCCAAACATGAAACAAGGTTTTGATTTCTAAAACTTTTAACGAGATAAGCATAATAAGACAGTTATAAGTGATTTTGACTTTTAGGCTAATAAGGACTTGTTTTTATTACTTGTATGAGTTATTAGGACCTAGTGAGACATGAGGCAAGCAAAAGCAAAGGGTTGCATAACCTTTTACGATGGTGAACAAATCCAAACACCCTTTTCTTTCTTGTCTTGGTGAGTTTTCAAAACAAATCACAGATTGAGACCAAGATCTTGATTAAAAACCTTATGATATCATTAAATGGAACTAATGAAGCATTAACTAACAACAATAACAACATACAATTAACAATTTAAGTGAAGCTATTTTAACTGCATCTAAAATGAGATTTTTCTAATCTGATTTAAAAGAACAACCTATCTATTTTATTGATTAGTTGTGATTAAATATGACCAATAAACATAAACAAACAGAATTTAAGTTAAAGAACAACTCTAATATTGAAATGCCAAAATGATCAAACGCTTACAAATGAGATTCCAAGTAAAAGCGAGAACCAAGGATCAGTAACCAATTCCTATATGCTCTCCATGAGCTCTAAACCAAAGCAATCCAAAGCTACCTTGCTCCGACTTCTTGATCACAATCACCATGGATTTTTATTTTTCTTTATTTTCTTGATATTTTTGTGAATTTTGGTTTTGGCTACTAATCTTGCTTTTAAGGTATCTAAAAGCTTTAATAAGCTTTATAAGGAGCTTATGTGAGCTTCTAAGTCCAAACTAACAACTACTAACAACATTTAATGTAATATGAGATTTTGGATAATGAGAAAATTGCATAACTTGAGATAAGACCTTAAACTTGAAATTGATGATATCCAAAGTTTTATTTTACACTGAAAACATAAAATACAAAGCTTAAAGCTTAAACGAACACTGGAACTTGAAATTTAATTAAAAACGACATAAGCTAATTTTACAATTAATCTAGATAGCTTCTCCAATGCCACTTCCTCTTTCTTTATAGCTTTTCTGAACTCCCCACATGTCTCTGATCATATCCCATCAACAATATCAGCCATTGATTCAGTCAAACGCATCTTAGCCATCAATTTGGATTTTGGCGCCAAAAGTGCTCATGGTTGCTTGAGATAATTTTAGAGCAATTAAAGAATCTTGGGGTGTTGTGGAGGTGTAGGGACAAGTTGGGAAGTAGGTATGGGTTTAGGGTGATTTGGAAAGGAAAAGCAGGCTTTGTGAGAGCTACGTGATGAGTTTATGGTGGGGATGCATTAGCGCTTGTGGGTTGTGATGATAGGAGGGGATGGTGGAAAGGTGGATGAGGTGGAAAGGGTGAGGTGGAGGTGATAAAACCACCTCTGGTTTTGGGTAAATGACCATGGGAAGGGATGAGCAGTCAAAGCGGTTTATTTTGAATTTAAAAGTTGGGTCGGGTCAATGGATTGGATGGATTTGGGCTTGGTTTGTGTTTAATATTGGATCCTATTTGGTTTAAGTTAAACAACAAGGACCATTTATGCAATTTTAGCAATCTTGAAGGTTTGATCTTGAACATTTTCCAAAGCTCTCACAAGGACTAAAGCGCCAAATGTGATTAGTACAAGGACCTATATTGATAATTTCCATTTTGTAAATCCGGGGACCAAAAGCGTCAAGTTTGAAACTTGAGGACCAAACATGTAAATTCTCAAAAGTTTATCATAAGGACCATTCTTGTCATTTATAAATAGTACAAGGTTAAAAGTTTATAATTTTCACTTTTAAATTAACCAAGGACTATTTTGACATTTTTCAAAGTTGAGGACCAAAGTTGTCATTTTGTGATTTTTAAACTTTAAAGGATTTGATTTGACAACTTTTGAATCTCAAGGACCTTAAATGACTTTTACAAGATTTTGAATTACTGTGGGTGATTTTTACAACTTTTGTAACTTGGGGACTAAAGCGCCAATTATGCAAACTTGATCGTTTTCATCGATTTTGATATTTTGCATTTAAAACACATAAAACACTTGTTTGTGATATTTCTATCATTTTGATGCGTTCTTGAGTGTTTTCGGATGTTTTGGCATTAACGATATAAAATGATGAGTATTTAGACACTCATCAATCCCACACTAAGATATTGCTAGTCCCTAGCAATGATTTGAGAAAATTTAATGGATTTTATCTCTTTACCAAAAGCCATTACTCGAGTAGCCAATTGTTTTAGTTCAAGTAAGAACCTTGGTACAATGATAACCAAATGATTTTGAGCAAATCATAAGTCGTGAGCGGATTTGATTTGTCTTTCAGGAAGCCGTTTGCTACGGACTAGCCAACTCTTAGATAAATTATCAATATTATCTTTGGTGATCCGATTACCAATTATGGATTTTCCTTGCCTTTACCACAAGCCATAAACTTGCGGGCTAGCCAACTTTTCACTAGTTTAAAGATATGGTGAGTTGAACACCATACAATTTTGGGCAAATTGTAAGCCATAAACGGATTTGAGATATCTTTACCAATAGCCGTTTGCTCTGGATTAGCCAATCCTTATGTGGGTTAGACATGGCGGATGATTACCATTTCTTGAGTAAGTGAAAACACTTACTCCAAAAAAAATTTTGGCCAAAAACGGGAATTGGGTGAAATAATTACATGATGAAATTCGTGAGAATTCCCCACACTTAGAAATGAATATTGCCCTCAATATTCAAAGTACCGTGGTTATGCGAAACAAAGAACGTAAAGGAAATATTACGGCCATTATTTAGAAGAGATTTTTTTTTTTTTTTTTTTTTTTTTTTTGAAAGAATGAGAATATACAACAGTGTGGGGAAACTCCCCCACACTAGGGTGGTAGAAAGGAGAAAGAAGACAGATATATGGGTGAAAACCCATATGGTGAGTGCTAAAGTTTTTGATTACCGAGTCATTAGCTTGACTCGATCCCCGCATTCATTGGTTCATGGGGAATGTTTGTAAATCTGGGACAACCACAGGGGGAATGTCCTCTCCAAAGTAATGCTTTAAACGATGACCATTTACTTTAAAATTGGGACCATCAGGCTGAGATAACTCAATGGTGCCATAAGGATAAACCTTAGTGATAGTAAATGGACCAGACTAACGGGACTTAAGCTTTCAGAAAATCTTCAATCTAGAGTTGAAAAGAAGGACTCGATCACCGACGTTGAAAACGCGGTTCTTGATTTAGAGTCATGAATCTTCTTTGTCTTTGCTTGTAGATCAAAGAGTTCTCATAAGCTTGATCACGAAGTTCATTTAGTTCATTCATTTGAACTTTTACGTGATCACCGTTTGTCAGTATATCGAAGTTTGCATGTTTTAAGGCCCGATAAGCCTTGTGCTCTAGTTCAATCGGAAGATGACATGCCTTCCGTACACTAGCTTGTATGGAGTACACCCAATTGGTGTTTTGTAAGTGCACGAAAAGCCAGTCGTCATCCGGTTTATCCGACCAGGATGCACGATTTTCACCCTCGTCCTTTCAAGGATTCTTTTAATACCACGATTTGAAACTTCCACCGCCCACTTGTTTGGGGTGGTATGCGATGATGAGCGGTGGGTAACACCATACTTTTGCATGACACGATCAAATTGGTCATTACAAAATGTGTACCACGATCACTAATTATAGCACGAGGAGTTCCAAACACGGCAAAGAGATTTCAAAATTTCACAACTACTCGGGCATCATTTGTAGGTAAAGCTTTTGCTTCAACCCATTTTGACGAGATAGTCAACGCCGCAGTATGTACTTGTTACCACGAGACGAAGGAAATGGCCCCGTAAAATCAATACCCGGATGTCAAATATCTCACAAACTTGAATGGCATTTTGTGGCATTTCATTTCTTTGAGATATGTTTCCATGACGACAAGCATCACAAGTTTTGACAAATTCGTGGGCATCTTTATAGATTGTGGGCCAATAAAACCGAATCAAACACCTTTTGGCGGTGTAGTTTGGACTATGATGGCCCCGGTGGGTCCGGCATGGCAAGCTTTGAGAATGTCAAGAGCTTCGTCCATAAACGCACCGTCGGATGACTTGATCCGCACAGATTTTGAATAAGAAGGGTCGTCCCGAAATAGTGTTTAACATCCTTGAAGAATTTGTTCTTCTGTTGGGTTGACATCCCTTTCACAATGAAGTTACCCGCATGGTAATTTGCAAAGTCGAGAAACCATGGGGTGGAAGAGTTTCCACGAAAAGAAACCGCATTGAGTGTCTCGAGAGGAAATGTTTCATTTATTTCCTTTTCTCGAAAACATCTTGGTGAGGTTTTCTAATGCAGACAGATGATCGTGACGGGTTCTCGGCTCCTTTTTATCACGTATGATGATATCAAATTCTTGGAGGAGGAGAACCCAACGGAGCAATCTCGGCTTTGCATCTTGTTTTGCAAAGAGATATTTGAGAGCCGAGTGATCCGTATACACTACACATTTGGTCAAGATTAAGTACGGCGAAACTTTTCAAATGCATACACACACTAATAGCTCTTTTTACGTGGTGGTGTAATGAGTTTGAGCTTGATCGTAGTCTTACTTGCGTAGTGAATAGGTGAAAATGCTTGTTTCTCGTTGCCCTAAGGCGCACCGATAGCAAAATCACTTGCATCGCACATGAGCTCAAAAGGCAAGTCGGTCGGGAGCAGCGAGAATGGGTGCTTGATGGCTTTTTCTTCAATGTTTCAAAAGCTATGATGCACTCGGGTGAGAAGATAAAGGAGCATCCTTTTCAAGAAGATGGGTCATTGGTAAGGCGATTTTAGAAAAATCTTGAATGAATCTACGATAGAAACCGCATGACCTAAAAACTCCTAATACCTTTGACGGTAGTAGGATGAGGTAATTAGCAATAACATCGACTTTTGCTCTATCAACCTCAATCCGTTCTTGGAAATCTT
Source organism: Chrysanthemum lavandulifolium (assembly GCA_022545495.1). Classification (NCBI taxonomy): domain Eukaryota; kingdom Viridiplantae; phylum Streptophyta; class Magnoliopsida; order Asterales; family Asteraceae; genus Chrysanthemum; species Chrysanthemum lavandulifolium. The sequence continues at coordinate 149,096 of CM040245.1, forward strand.
ATGGCCAAGGACTATGCCTTCTTTGACCATAAAGTGGCTTTTCTCCCGGTTTAGACAAAGATTGGTGTCTTCACACCGTTTGAGCATTTTATCTAGATGGGAGACATGTTTGAAATGAATCCCCAATGACCGAGAAGTCATCCATAAACACCTCCATTGTTTTCCGATCATGTCGTGGAAAATGGCCATCATACATCGTTGGAGCGTGCGGGAGCATTACATAAGCCAAAAGGCATCGTCTATAGGCAAAAGTTCGTATGGGCGGTGAATGTGGTTTATCTTGATCCTTTGGATCAATGGGGATCTTAAAGTATCGAGAAACCATCTAGGAAACAATAGTATTCATTTCACGCTAATCTCTCAAGCATCCGGTCCATGAAGGGTGAGGAAAATGGTCTTTACTGGTGGCGTCATTCAACTTACGATAGTCAATGCACACACGCCATCCCGTCACCAATCGAGTTGGAATTAACTCGTTATCTTCATTGTGACAACAGTTATGCCACCCTTCTTAGGAACACAATGAATTGGGCTAACCCAAGGACTATCTCGAGATCGGGTAAATCAATCTCGCATCAAGAAGTTTGATAACCTCTTGTTTGATAACATCATGGATTTTGGATTTACTCTTCTCGATGTTGAGCTCGCTGGTTTGAAGTCATCCTCCATCAAGATTTTGTGTGTACAGAACTCGGGGTTGATACCTTAATGTCGGAGAGTTTCAAGCAATTGCTTGCTTGTGTGACTTCAAGATTTTTATGAGGCGACTTTTCATCTTTACTCAAATCTCGAGCAATAATGGTGGTAATTTATCATCACCTTCAAGAAATGCATACTCGAGATGAGGTGGTAAGTCCTTAAGCTCAACCTCGGAAATTCTTGATTTTCTCAAGCGATTTGATTTCTTTGTTATGAAGTTTGATGGGAGGAGAGGAGGAGAAATGTCATGATTTAACAACTTCTCAAGAAGAAAATCTCCTCAGTTAATCTCATTTTGATTAATCTCATCGAGAATTGAATCACTAGTGTGAGGGGCGATGATGGATCATCATTAAGCAACTTCTCAATGAGAAGTATGTCCCCTCAATGTCAATTGGGCGTGATCAATTTCCCATGGAGCAGAATCACTAGCCAAGTATGCTTCAATCTCTTCCAAGATGAAGTTGCTTCCTCAAACGGGTGAGAGAAGGAGTAGAATTGGCTATGATAGGATGGGAAGATGTAGTGGTATCCCACTCACGAATTATGAGAATAACCAAGAACTTCTTGAGAGTACTCTTACGAAGCAACATCAATGATATCTATTCGGTTAACCGATTCGGAATCATAATTTGCGGAGTACCTCAAGTCCGATCAAGGTTAAAGGTTACAACTTCATTACCAACACGTAATGTGATTTCTTGCTCAAATACATCTATGAGAGCACGGCCCGTTCTCGTGAATCCTCGACCAACAATGAGAGGAACCCGATGATCGCATCAAAATCAACAACCACGAAGTCGGTGGAAAATGGAACTTTCCTACTTTCACAAATCGTCCTCGGCAATGCCAAGAGGGCGGGATATTGTACGATCCGCAAGCTCGAGAGTCATGCATGTAGGAGTAAGTTACGGAAGAGAAAGTTTCTTCCATCTTGAATAAGGCATCGATTGATGCTTGCACCAAGATCTGCTAGGGCAAAGCATTCAACCATTCATGGAAATACACAAGGTAAGAGAAATTTCCCGGGATCTCAAGCTTTTCTAGAAGCTTTTTCGGGATAACTGCAGAAAGTTCTCGTTAAGAGGAGTTTAGCCATTTCAAACGACTTTTCCTTGTTGCTTAACATGTGTTTGAGAGTTGATGCAAACTTGGGCATCGACATGATAGCATCCGCAAAGCTTATGTCAAAATGTAATTCTTGGAAAATTTGGAAAAATTTGTCCATTTGATGACTAGCTTTTCACGGAGCTTTGCTCATTCAAACGTGATGGATAAGGAATAGAAGATTTGGATTTGGTATTTTCAACGGAGCTCTGGTGGTTCAAAACAACTCTGGATTAGACTTGGGTTTCGGACAACTTGAGGATGGACTACAGAAGGTAGGGCGTGTGTGGTACTTCCATTATCAATAGGAAGTTCCTTGTCCTTTGTCGCCTTGGTAACTTGACTCATTGCCACGGAGGAGGGGCATTGGAGTCGTGGGTCCATCATGAGTCGGAGGTTCACTTTCCACTACCTTTGGGAGAGAGAAGAAGAAGAGGTAGTAGGAATAGCGGGTCCATTGTATGAAACACCACTTACGGTTGTGATCGCCTTAGCATCGCCCCTCGGGTTAGCGATCGTGTTGCTCGGAAGTTTTCACGAGCCCGAGGGTTGATCATTTAAAGACTTCTTGAGATCGCAATCGGTGACCAACAACTGTTCATTTCATCTTGGGATTTCATGAAGCGCTTCAATAACTCATCGGATGATGGTCTTGGAGGATGTCGGGGAAATTCGAGGTCGGATGTTTTGATTAGGACCTTGTTGTTGAAAATTCCTTGATTAGGATTCACATTCCATGAAATTGATTCCCACGATTGAAATTGTTTTGATGAAGGTTCCTTGTTGTTGGAAACCTTGATTGGGTCCAGGATAGAAATTACCTTGGTTTTGATAACCTTGGTTCATTCTAGGTTGATTCGATTCGGTTAGGATTACGGTTAAAACCGGGTGGTGCACGATAAGTATTAGCACGGTAGTTTGGTTCATTCGAGGACGGTATTGATTACCTCCACGATTTGAAGTACCGGCTATAGCATTTGCTTCAAACGGACTACCATCGGTGGCGAGACAGTTGTAGTATGCATGAGGACCACCACAAGTAACACAAACTTCAACTTTCTTCACTTCACCATGTGATGGTGTGCGAGTGAATGTGACTTTCTTTTGGTTAGCAAGAACCAAAGCTCGAACAATATCGTGAGTTTATCAATCTTAGCATCGGTGCTAGATGTACTCGCAGGAGATGAAATAGAAGGTCCGGCATTAGGCGATTTTGATATGTCTTTGTGCGGAAAGGACGGACACAGGACTTGTTTTCAATTATTTGTAAGGCTTCTTTGGTGGTTTTGCTAAGGAAATTACCTCCGCGGAGGCATTCAAAGAGTCTTGGTCACTTGTCTCAAACCATTATAGAAAGTATCCATTTGCATTAACTCGGTAAAACCATGATGTGGATACTTATGAACAATTCTTTATAACGATCCCATGCCTCCCGAATGATTCATCAAATCTACGAGAAAATTTCATTATCTCATTCTTAAGACTTGTGGTTCGGGATGGAGGATAGAATTCGTTAACAAACTTGGTAACTAGATCTTCCCATGTCTCGATGGAGCGAGGGGTTGTTTCTCGAGCCGATTCCGGCTTGTCCTACAGAGAATGGGAGCAGAAGAAGCTTGATAGCTTCATGTGGGACATTCTTGTACTTGATGGTAGATGCAATCTTGTTAAACCATCGAATGTGTGCATGAGGATCATCCGCTCAAAACCATAGAATTGGCTTTGGGTTACAGTTAAGCAACCCGGTTTTGAGCTCGAAGGTATCACCACAATGGTTGGGACAACAATGGCATCTCCGTAACCCTCGATGGGTGCTTGGAGAAGCTCATTCATGGGTTTGTCTTCGCCATTTCGACGGTGGTGGTGGTGGTAGGCGTTCTCGATCACGGTGAAGGAGTGAGCGTCCTTCGTCACGAGGAATGTTTAGAGTTCGAAAGTGGACTTATAGAATGGAAGAGCAGTGCGCATGCACTAAGTATAAAAATCAATTTTCAAAACAAATGAGGCAAAACACAAGTGAACTTAACCAATAATCACAAATGAAATGGCTTCTTTGAAAAAGGTACACCAAATCACAAGTGACACAAAGGCAAGTTTTAAATCGATGTTCGGGAACTTATTATGGTCGCACCCAGGTTAGGTAGTGCATTGCCTTGATTTCTTGGTGGTTGATTTTATGTATATATTAAGTACCTTGAAAAGGCGTAGGTATGATTTGTGCAAAGGGTTTAAAACTTTTGACAATATTTTTGGTATCGTCTCGTTTAACCAAATCGTATCTCTTTAAAAATCACCTTAAAAGAAACACAAGATAGAAAACGCTACGATTGTTTTGTTGTTTTATATTGTTTTGGGTTTTAACACTTTAGGAAAAGTGTTAATGAACTTTTGATTTATATTAACTTTACGAAAACTTTTACAAGCGTGGTATATGTGCAAGTACAGGTGCGAAAATGCTAGAAACACGCTTCTGACCTCCCGGCGCGCCAAAATTTGATCTGTGCTAAACAGTCAAGTCTAATCACACAAGCTAACCACTTGTGAATGGCTAACCGTAACAGACTTAAAACTGCTCAAAACACAAATGCAATTAAGATCAGAGGAATATAGGGAATTCCTGGGTCGTTAAGTCCCACGGAGGATGAATTGGTGTTTAAACACTTGATCAGATGGTAGAATGATCACTAAGGATAGTGATCAGTAAGGTTATTGATGGAAAATTACCTAAAGAAAAGATCTATAAATTACAGCGACTTAAATGCAAATTAAAAGAAATAAAAGATAAAATCTATTAAATAAATGCTATCACTATTTTTAAAGTCGATGAACGTTTAAAAACTAAAACGTACGTTTAAATTAAAAACTACGTAACGTACAAAATAAAACGTGAGTTTTAAGAAATAAAAGGCCTACAAATATAAAAATGATATTTTTATAATCCTAATAATAAAATAAAATTATTAGAAAAAGAAAATTATTTTTATAACTATTTATTTAATTATTATTAATTAAAAACTATTTATTAAGTATTTAAAATGCACTAAAATACAAGAAAATACAAAATTAACCTAGAAAAATAAAATTATAAGTTAGAAAAATCTAAAATATGATAAAACTTATTTTAAAACTAAGAATATATTTTTAAGACTTATTATGTATTTATTATTAATTTAAAACTATTTAAAACTAATTAAAATGCTAAAAATACTTTTTAAACTAAGAAAATTATGGAAAAATACTTTTTATTACTTTTATATTTATCTTAACCTAAGAAAATTGAAAATCATTTTTTTGAACTTTTATAATTTAATTGTATTAAAAGCTATTTAAAAATACCTAAAAACTGTTTTTAATTAAGAAAAATAGCAAACAGTTATGAAAAATTATGAAAATTTCAGGAAAAGTCTATTTTAATCTACTGAATCTAAGAAAAATATAAAAACATGGGCTTGTGTGGAGAAATAAGCAACTGCAGTGGCAACTGCTTATTTATAAGCACTTGAAAAAGCCAATTGATAACCAAAGACCACCAAACCTACACAGAAGCTATATTAAGCTAAAATGACTTAAATGCAACTAAAAACAACAAGCTTGAACCTCTGGATTGCAAGTTATCACAGATCTGAGGTTTTGAGCTAAATGGGCAAAACAGAATTTGGTAAGCTACTTTGAGCTTATGCACAGAACACCAAATAAGCTAGAACTAAAAAGCAATTATTGGAACTTGTATTAGACCTGGTTGGCTACCTAGAAACAAAAGTTGAGATCAAGATAAGCTAAAATGAGCTTGTGAAGCTTTTCAAAACACGAGAAACCATCGAGTTAAACTCGATTAATCTTGACTTACTTGGGACAAAATGATAAGCACTTGCAGGCTTATCAAATAAGCTGCAAATGGAAATTTAAAACTTGGAACTTAAAGAGGACCGAGTTAAGCGTCCAAAGAAACAAAAATCACAGGTTATGGTCAACTAATAAGCTCTATAGGAGCTTATGATTCGCTAGCAAAAGCGATGCATGAGGCAAGTTTTGACTTTTGATTGAAATGAAAGGTTGACTAAACTAAACTTGGATCTTGATTTGTTAAGCGATATTGATGATATATGATTAAATGAAACTAAATTAGGCTATACTCTGAATTCCAAACATGAAACAAGGTTTTGATTTCTAAAACTTTTAATGAGATAAGCATAATAAACAGTTATAAGTGATTTTGACTTTTAGGCTAATAAGGACTTGTTTTTATTACTTGTATGAGTTATTAGGACCTAGTGAGACATGAGGCAAGCAAAAGCAAAGGGTTGCATAACCTTTTACACGATGGTGAACAAATCCAAACACCCTTTTTCTTTCTTGTCTTGGTGAGTTTTCAAAACAAATCATGATTGAGACCAAGATCTTGATTAAAAACCTTATGATATCATTAAATGGAACTAATGAAGCATTAACTAACAACAATAACAACATACAATTAACAATTTAAGTGAAGCTATTTTAAGCATCTAAAATGAGATTTTTCTAAATCTGATTTAAAAGAACAACCTATCTATTTTATTGATTAGTTGTGATTAAATATGACCAATAAACATAAACAAGCAGGAATTTAAGTTAAAGAACAACTCTAATATTGAAATGCCAAAATGATCAAACCGCTTACAAATGAGATTCCAAGTAAAAGGCGAGAACCAAGGATGTAACCAATTCCTATATGCTCTCCATGAGCTCTAAACCAAGGCAATCAAAGCTACCTTGCTCCAAACTTCTTGATCACAATCACCATGGATTTTATTTTTCTTTATTTTCTTGATATTTT
>CM040245.1:155814-174344 GCA_022545495.1 Chrysanthemum lavandulifolium
ATGTCGAGGCATCACTCCCACGGCCGATCCTCTTCGAGGAGTTCACCGATGAACCCACTCACATCACCCACTTTCATCGAAAGTGACGATGATCTCTTTGATGTCGAAGCCGATCTTGGAGAAATTGAAAATCTCCTATATAATGATCATTCACTCATTTCTTGTCCCATTTCCGACTTGTGGAAAACTAGAAGGGGTTGAATAGTTTTGCCGATTTTAAGTTGATTTCAAAAACTTTAGATTCGATATTATGTGAAATCGTATGGATGTTGAGAACGATAGATCTAATGATAATGTAAGTAAATAAACAAAGATAAGGGATAGAAATGACACAACCGATTTATAGTGGTTCGCCACAAGGACACCTTCCTCGCCTACTCCACTCCCCGAGTCACCTACTCGAGAGTTCAAGCACTATGTCAACAAACTCCTTCACTTGGCGGAGAAGCCTTCACAACGTTGTTTACACTTTATCCTAAGACAAAGCTAGATACCGAGTCCGTAGCACGGTGGACCAAACCAACACAACTATTACACAACAAATATGTGAAATATCAAATACAAGATCTTCGCTATGTAAATCTTATGGGTGACAAATCAATCAAGGACCCTTGCTTGGATGAATTGTAGAATGCTCGTGATCTCGCCTTAGAAAGGACCCATATGAGAATCACAAATAGAAAGAAAAGAAGAACAACTCTCTAGATCAAGTGATCTATATGTTAGAAGAGAATGAGAGATTTAGTAAGAAGAGGGTGAGTTAGAATGAAGAAATGGCTCTCTATTTATAGGCAAATTTCTCACTATTCACACGATCCCACGGATCCTTCCACTGGGATCCGCTAGCACAAAGCTAGGGATCCGTGGAACGCCCTCTTTGCCCATGGGTTATTTGGTTATGGGTCATGGGTTGGTCCATGGGTTATATCTAGATTCAATGTATCTAAGTATACATTGTATCAAGTCTCTTTGGGTATGGGTTAAGATCCATGGGTTGTGATTTTACCCATCCTAATTAACTATTACAACAAATGCTTTTGTAACTACATTTTTGTATTTAAAAGATTATATGTAAATGCTTTATAAAAGTAACATGTATCCTTAAAATTATACTTAAGACAACATTATATATGTTCTCAACAAAACACAAAGAGATCGCAAAATATTAATAAACGTTTTTACGGTTTATTTGTATTAACAATCTCCCCCTTTTTGTTGATGACAAAATATAATGTTATGATGAGTAAAACTTAAGAATAGATGTAAGTTTTGAAAGCTCCTAAGTTTTACTTCTTCTCCCTTTTGTCGAAACAAAAGTTAACCCTGGAGGAAAAAAAAGTAGTCTACTTACTCCCCTCGACGGTAGCTCCCCAGTTTGGGGCCAAAAGAAGAAAAATCTACAAAAGAAAGTTAGTAACATGCTTAATTGATCTTATGGTTGTCGAGAAACAAGATAGGAGCCAAGGTATGTAAACAAGGCCTTGTAATAAAACGACAAATTGTAGTGGTAGTTAAGCCACTTACAAGCATGTAAAAATAAGAACAAGACTTGTTCTTGAAAATGACCAAAAGATATAAAAAGTGATAAAATGGTAGTAGAGATTCCTTCCATGCTTGCATAAGGTTATGGATGGAGGTTTTGATGAGTAATTGTATTGATGCGATCAAGGATGAGGTTGAGTATGAAACGATTTCTTCCCTAACTTCTATTGCAATTTCTAGTGGATTGGCAATGTTCACAATGTAGATGATGTGGGTAATGAGTGCGGAAGTTTTCCGGTTGTTTTGATTTGAGTTATGCGGAAGTTGTGGTGGAAAAATAGGAAAATATGGATCAAAATCCGGAATGTTTGTATGTGGTGGTGGAAAAGAACCTAGATGTTCTTGTGATGTGATGGGAGCTAGAGGTGGTGATGTTTCAAGATCTTGAAAAATAGTATTTGGTGATGTGGGGTGTGGAAAAGACTATTTCTTTTCTTTAGGTTGGGTAGATCTTGTTGGAGTCCCAAGGAGTTCCAAAAGAGTTATTTTAGGTGGTGATGAAGTTGGTGTACTTGTTGGTGATGAGGGTGGTGCTATAATGGAAGCATCTTGTGGTGAGTTATTTGAGGATGAATCATTTGAGGTTGGTTTTGCTAAACAACAAGATTGGATACTAATCCCAATGATATCCTAGCATTTGATTGTGGTATTTTGATGGTGGAAGTACAAAGGCTTGGATATCATGATTGTTTGTACTAGATGATTCTCCTAAAGGGTTTTGGATGACATTATGAAGTGTGTTTGTGAGAAGGAGATGGAGTATGCAAGCATTTTGGGAGTTATATATATAGAAAACAACACATTGTAATGAATGCTTGACCCAAAATGTGGATTAAAATCTAATGATTAGATATGAATTCAAGGCATGTGATCATGAGAACACAAGCATTAAAGAGCATACTCCCAAAAGTAAGACAAATGTGGATATTTCATCCAAATGACAAAAATAGAAGTTGAAAACAACAGATACACGGATCCCACGGATCCTTCCCATGAGGGATCCGTCCAGATGAAGGCATGGATCCGTGGGTCCGTGTTTCGAGCAAGACAAAATTCTCCTTTGGAAATATTTTTGCCTATTGTGTGCCTATATGCAAACTATTTGGAGTCATGTTATCTCGACCCTAAAAACGAAATAAAACTAAGCTAGAAGTATAAAAGTATCCTATTGAGATAACCCGAAACACATATTTAGTACATAAGTACGTAATTTTGTGTTGTCAATGCTCCTAATTCATTGTAGCTTAAATGAATGTACCGAAAACACATATTAGTTATGTGTCCCTTTAGCATTCAAAAGACATGAGATGCAATGAAAACGGGTTTTACTTTGTATCAATAATGAAAAGCGATTTGTCCTAGACGTGAGAAATTTCTTTTGTGAAATTGATACGGAAGGTATCATCCTTTAGAAAAAATTGTGAAAGTAGGTTTTCTTTGAAAATGTGTATATAAAAAGTAGAGAACTATAAGTAAAAAAAAAAAAAAAAAAAAAAAAAAAAAACTTATCTTTGGGTTTTGAAAATTCCCGTATTGTTTGTGAGTTGTGCGTGAAATAGAGATCCTAGAGTCCTAGACTCAGAGGGAAGAAGGCTAGTGTTTACATACCTTGTAGAGTCAAAATAAATTACGACGTGTGTTCCATTAAACCAAGACCAAGACGAAGTAGGTTGAATTATTCCCGCTTCAATGGTTTGGTGAGGACGTCGGCTATGTTATCTTCGGATGCTACCTTCTCAATAGAAATGTTCCCCTTTTGAACATTGTCTCTTAAGAAGTGATGACGAATCTCTATATGCTTGGTGCGAGAATGCAATACCGGATTCTTGCTTAAGTCGATGGCACCTTTGTTATCACATAGAATAGCTATGTCGCTTAGATGAATGTCGAGTCTACTAACGCTTGTTTCATCCATAGTGCTTGTTGGCATGCTTTGCCATGAGACGCGTACTCGGCGGTTGTTGATATTGCTAGAGCCGTTTGTTTCTTAGAAAACCACGATGTTAAACAACATCCCATGAAAGTACACACCCCAATTGTACTTTTTCTATCAACGTAATCCCCGCATGGTCGAATCGCATATACAATTGTTTCTACACCCGTGCCTTAGGATACCATAATCCTAATTGTGTTGTACCCTTAATGTATCTAAAAATTCTTTTACTGCTTCTAGGTGTGAAGTTTTGAGGTTTTCTTGAAACCCAGCACATAAGCGTACACTAAACATGATATCCGCCTACTTGCCGTGAGGTAAAGGAGACTACCTATTATGCCACGATATTTAGTATTATCTACGGATTCACTTGCCTTCATCTTTTGTGAGTTTGGTGTCGGATGACATGGGTGTCCTAATTGGTTTCGACTCTTCTAGACCAAATTTCTTTAACATCTCCTTGATGTATTTAGATTGATTGAAGAAGATACCATCTTCTACTTGTTTAATTTGTAGACCAAGAAAGAAACTAAGTTCTCCCATCATACTCATCTCGAACTCGTCATGCATGATTTTAGAGAAATCATCACATGTCTTGACAAGTGGATCCGAATATAATATCATCTACGATATTTGTACTATGATTATGTGTGACTCCTTTTCTTAGTAAAAGTGTGTTGTCAACTAACCCCATGGTATAGTTATGTTTAATTAAAAGGAATTGAGTCTATCATACCAAGCTTTTGGAGCTTGTTTAAGACCATAAAGGGCTTTCTTTAATTTATAAACGTGTTTGGGTTTTTCAAAATCGATGAAGCTTGGAGGTTGAGCTACATATACTTCTTCATTAATAAGACCATTTAGAAAAGCGCTTTTGACATCCATTTGATAAAGCTTTAGATCATTAGCACAAGCATACGCAAGAAGTATTCTTATAGACTCTAATCTAGCCACGGGGCATAGGTCTCATCAAAGTCTATTCCTTCTTGTTGGTTATACCCTTGGGCAACGAGTCTAGCCTTGTTCCTAGATACTACTCCGCTTGCATCTAATTTGTTTTTATACACCCATTTTGTTCCTATTACGGTTTGATTACTAGGTGGAGGACAAGTGTCCAAACATCATTATAAACAAATTGATTTAATTCTTCTTGCATAGCCATTACCCAACTTTCATCTTTTATGGCTTCTTGTGTGTTCTTAGGTTCTATAGTTGAAACAAAACAAAATAAGCTACTTAGGTTTTGATCTTGAGACCTTAATGTTCGCTCGCTTAGCTTTCCTATGACCTTATCTACGGGTGATCTTTGGACTCTTTAATGTTTGTGATTTCACTAATTGAAGGTTCATCTTCTTCGTTAATCTTTTCTTAATTAGAATAGCTTCACTTTCTATGATCTCGTCATCGACAAGAGGTGGAGAGGGTTTGGGTGGACTTTCATCAAATTTTATGTTTAATGACTCTTCTACCTTCATTGTTTCTTTGTTTAATATGACGTAAGCTTTGCTATTAGGCGAGTAACCTAAAAGATACCTTCTGGTTGATTTAGGATCAAATTTTGTAAGGTAATCTTCGTGTTAAGAATGAAGCATTTGCTTCCAAAGACTCTAAATGATTTTAAGTAGGCTTTTGCCCTGAGTAACTCATATGTAGTTTTACCTAAGATTGGTCTAATTAAGACTCGATTGAGTATGTATGTTGAGGTATCAACAACATTACACCAAAATTTTGAGGTATGGATTGTTCGTTAAGCATGGTTCTACTCATTTCTTGAAGGGTTCTATTCTTTCTTTCTACTACCCCATTCGATTGTGGAGTGCGTGGAGCCGAGAAGTTGTGAGTAATACCATTAGCGTCACAAAAGGCTCCGAATTGCACTTCATTATCGAATTCCCTACCATGATCCGTCCTAATAGACACTATGGGTTTTCCTAGTTGTCTTTGGATCTTTTTGCTTAATATTTCAAAATAGTTAAAGGTTTTCGTTTTGTTCTTTAAAAATTTTGTCCAAGTATACCTAGAGTAGTCATCCACTATTACCAAAGTATAGTAGTTGCCTCCATAACTTTGGATAGCGGATGGACCAAATAAATCCATATGTAGTAATTCTAGACACCTAGTTGTGGACACCATGTTTTTAGCTTTATGACTCGAGTGAGCTTGTTTTCAGATATTACAAGCATCACAAAATGATGTTCATATTTTAACTTAGGTAGATCTCTTACTAGATCTTTGGATGATAGCGATTGAAGAAATCGCATATTGGCATGACCCAATCTTCGATGCCATAAGGTCAAGTATCATCCATAGAGGTAAGACATAGTTTGTCTTTAGGTTCATTACCGATTTTAATGACATAGACTCCATGTTTCCTAATTCCTCTTCCTATGGTTATGCCATTTTTAAGTATCTTACTACGGTTTCGTAAAAGTACATTGCACTTTTTATCACATATTTGTCCTATACTTAAGAGATTAAAGTTTAGGTTTTCTACGTGACACACATCGTTAATGGTTAGAGATTTGTTAGAAACCGTACATTTACCGATGATTCTACTTTTGCTATTTCCAAACACCACATTACCTCCATTAATGATTCATATGTGGAGAATAGATCCCTATTGCGGTCATGTGCCTCGTGCACCCGCTATCCTTGACCCATTCATCGGGGTCTAGGTCGACCTTTAAGCACACCTAAAACAATAATAAACTCAAAGTTTGGTCCCCATTTATTCATGGGTCCATTAGTGTTAAACATTCCATTCATGTTAGACATGTATGGATAAGGTGAGTATGCATTCCATGGAGCAAAGTTTTGAAAAGAGAAACCGTTTTGCATATTAGGGTTCCATCCCATTTGATGGTTACTTGGATAAACGTTATTAGGTCTCCTAGATGCATTATGTTTTGAAAAATGGTGCTTTGTTTCTTGCAAAAGTAGGATTAATTTTGGAGGTGGATGTCTAGTGGTGACATGAGTTGGTTTCTTCCTATTTATGATAACGAACTCGTTTCTAGATGATGAAGCTATGTTATTACCACTAGTTGTCACAGCAGATCCACGGATCCCGGTTTGTACACTAGCGGTTCCTTTTGGGGATCCGTGGGATCCGCCACAACAAAGGGCTGGTTTTTCTAATTCTTTAACAAATTTTGTTTCTTTACTTTCACTAGTTGATGGATCAAGTTGTTGTATGCCTAGACCTTTTGGTTGTTGCCGGTTTTAACACCATCGAGTATTGTATCTAAGGTGTTTGTACTCATTCTAGCAATTTTAGAATCTAAATGATCAACTAGTGTTTGAAGTTGAACACAAAGTTCACATTCACCACTTGCTATTTTACCCTTTTCCAAACGCTTTAGTTTTGCTTTTAATTCTATGACTTCTTTATCTAAACGTTGGTTTGACTCTTTAAAAGCTTGTTTTTGTTAATTAGTTTTAGGCTAATATTGCATAGTTTATCATATTCATTATGCAATGAGTCGTCATCAAGTGATGAACTACTATAGTATTCGTGACATACCTCGTCATTTGCCATGAGACAAATTTCTTCGTCCTCCTCGTCGCTCATTCCCCACGTGCCACTCACGAATGCCTTTTGATCATCCCGTTTGGGACACTTACTAATAAAGTGGTTTGGGTCCCACATTTAAAGCAAGTACGATCATCTTTTGGCTTTTCGTCCTCTTTGTTTTTCCGAAGCCTTTCTTATCGCCATACGGTTGTTTGACGATCTACCCTTTCTTCTAAAGAACTTTTAAAGTCCTTACCGCCATAGCGCACTCTTCGTCATCACTACTCAAGATGAGCTCTCCTCATCGTCAAATCTTTTGGCTTTAAGGGCAAGAGATTTGTGTTTCTTTCACCTTTGAGGCTTGGAATCTTTAGCAAGGACAAGCTCAGACTTTTAGGTTGCCTATGAGTTCATCGAGGGTGAGGATTGTCAAATCTTTTGACTCTTCGATTGCCGTCACCTTGGATCTCCACTTGATGGAAGTGCCCTTAGATATCTCCTAACATGGTTACGACTAGAAAAGGATTCATCAAGTGCTTGCAAAGATGTAATAATAGTATTAAAGTTAGCAAATGAATGATCTATAGTTTCCTCATCCGATATTGAAAATTGTTCATATTGTTGAACAAATAGATCAATTTTATTATTTTAACTTGTTGGTTGCCTTGATGAGTTACAACTAAAGAATTCCAAATTTCTTTAGAGGTTTTAAGCATAGAAATTCTTTTGAATTCCTTTTCGGTAAAGCATTATATAAAACCATTTTGCTTCACTATTTTTAGAAAGCTTTTCTTCATTTCATCATTTAGTTTATCATGAGGTATGTGAACTAAATTTCCTTTATCATCATTTGAGGTAGCCTCAAAATCACCTTCAACAATAATGTACCAAAGATCAATATCTTTAGACTTCACATATGTTTCGAATCTATTTTCCAATATATAAAACCATTAGTTTCAAGTAGTGGTGGTCATTGCATAGATTGCCCTTCCTTATAATTTTCGAACCCATAGTGATCGAAAAGTTTTTAAAATACAATTTTATTTTAAAACTTTTATAAACTTAGCTCTTGATGCCAATTGTGGAAAACTAGAAGGGGGGTTGAATAGTTTTGCCGATTTTAAGTTGATTTCAAAACTTTAGATTCGATATTATGTGAAATCGTATGGATGTTGAGAACGATAGATCTAATGATAATGTAAGTAAATAAACAAAGATAAGGGATAGAAATGACACAACCGATTTATAGTGGTTCGACTACAAGGACACCTTCCTTGCCCTACTCCACTCCCCGAGTCACCTACTCGAGAGTTCAAGCACTATGTCAACAAACTCATTCACTTGGCGGAGAAGCCTTCACAACGTTGTTTACACTTTATCCGGTACAAAGCTAGATACCGAGTCCGTAGCACGGTGGACCAAACCAACACAACTATTACACAACAAATATGTGAAATATCAAATACAAGATCTTCGCTATGTAAATCTTGCGAGTAACAAATCAATCAAGGACCCCTTGCTTGGATGACTTGTAGAATGCTCGTGATCTCGCCTTAGAGAAGGACCTATATGAGAATCACAAATAGAAAGAAAAGAAGAACAACTCTCTAGATCAAGTGATCTATATGTTAGAAGAGAATGAGAGTGTATGAGAGATTTAGTAAGAAGAGGGTGAGTTAGAATGAAGAAATGGCTCTCATTTATAGGCAAATTTCTCACTGCTCACACGGATCCCACGGATCCTTCCACTGGGATCCGCTAGCACAAAGCTAGGGATCCGTGGAACGCCTCTTCGCCCATGGGTTTTTGGTTATGGGTCATGGGTTGGTCCATGGGTTATATCTAGATTCAATGTATCTAAGTATACATTGTATCAAGTCTCTTTGGGTATGGGTTAAGATCCATGGGTTGTGATTTTTACCCATCCTAATTAACTATTACAACAAATGCTTTTGTAACTACATTTTTGTATTTAAAAGATTATATGTAAATGCTTTATAAAAGTAACATGTATCCTTAAAATTATACTTAAGACAACATTATATATGTTATCAACAAAACACAAAGAGATCGCAAAATATTAATAAACGTTTTTACGGTTTATTTGTATTAACACGACTCTTCCATTCCTTCTCTCACTCCGGATGAGGAAGATGACAACTTTTGGAAGGAAGTCGATGCTTTTCTTAGTGATGAGTCGATTCCAACAGAATTGATAATACTTACTTTGATCCGAGGGGACATCTTTTTTCCGAAAATCTGTTGATTGAAGAACCGCTTCCAACCCTCCCTACCGAAATTCGCTGACAATCACCATACAAACTTCAAGACTAAGCTTAAAAATGTCAAAATGGTGATTTGATTTTACCGATGAGGAATGGACTTGCATTCTCATGCACATCTTTATTCCATTCTTCACAGATGGTGTGGTTGCTCTTTCCTTTTCTCTTTCGGAATGAGGACACCATCTTTGACCCGGTATCATCCTTTATAGTTTCTACTATTAACAATACCGCGGTTGTATCTCGTCGGTGTGGAACTTTCGATGTTCATATGTTTATTAACACCGTGAACGAAAGTCCGACCGAGATTGGTTTTCCACGTTGCTTCCCAAGAACAAATGAATATGGGGTCGAGTCAAGCTAGCGACTGGGAATCAAAAACAAGAGCACACCATATGGGTTTTCACCAGTATTTCGACTTCTTTCTATTTTCTACCACTCTAGTGTGGGGAGTTCCTCCCTCTGTTTGTATATAAGTTTTATCCAAAAAAAAAAAAATGGCCGTAGTATTTCCCTTTTACGTTTCTCGGCCGCATAACACGCGGTACTTTGAACATTGAGGGCAATATTCATTTCTAGTGTGGGGAATTCTCACTAATTTTATCATGTTATTATACCACCCTATTCCCCCATTTTTGGCCAAAATTTTTTGGAGTAAGTGTTTGCACTTACTCGACTTTATGGTTATCGATCCGCCATGTCTAATAAACAAAAGGATTGGCTAATCCAGAGCAAACGGCTCTTGGTAAAGATATCTCAAATCCGTTGACGGCTTGCATTTTGCTCAAAATTGTATGGTGTTCATTTCACCATATCTTTAATTAATGAAGAGTTGGCTAGCCCGCAAGTTTATGGCTTGTGGTAAAGGCGCTTGGAAAACCATAATCGGTAATCGACTCACCAAAGATATTTTATCTAAGAGTTATTAGTCCGAAGCAAACGGCTTACGTAAAGACAAATCAAAACCGTTGAAAGTCGTTGATTTGCTCAAAATCATTTGGTTATCATTGTACCAAGGTTCTTACTTGAACCGAAACAATTGGCTATTCCGTAAGTAATGGCTTTTGGTAAAGAGATTCAAATCCATTAAGTTTTTCAAAAGATTGCTAGGGACTAGCAATAGTTTAGTGGGGGATTGATGAGTGTCTAAATACTCATCATTTTTGTTCCTTCTACACCGCAAAAACAAATAAAAACACTTTGAAAAGTCTCAAAAGACGTAAAAATATTTAGATCGTATTTTATGCAATAATTGTCAAAATCTAGTCCTCGGTTATTCAAAACAAGTTAATTTTTCATAAAAGGCCCTCGTGGATTTTCAAGTCAAAATTAGACTTATAAAATTCAATTTTGCAAAATGGCAACTTTAGTCCTTGAAGTTTCAAAGATTGATGAATTTACCCTGGACATTTTTAATTTGAAAATTATTATTTTTGGTCCTTGGGAAAATTAAACTTGTCATAATTGGTCCCTATAATAAATTTTGGAAAATTACTGATTTGGTCCTCAAGTTTGGTGGAATTGCAAATTTGGTCCTTGTGTTATTAATAAACAAACCCAAAGCTTGACCCTTGAACCCCTTGCTTGAGCCTTGACCCCTGCCAAAACAACCGTGACCCCCAACTTGAACCCCCGTGATATTATTATACCCCTCAAACTTAGTCAACTCCCGCCCATTTTTTCCTCCTTCCCCAACTGCTCTGCAAATCAACCCCATTCTCCATACTTCCACATCACCAAATCTCACCTTATCACTCTACCTCACCCAACAATCCAAGTAACAATTAATGCTTCCTCCTTGCACTCAATCGAACCCAACCGCAAAATCTCATTTTGGCGCCAAAAAGCCATCGTGGCTAAAATCCATTCTACTCATCCAATGGCTCAAAATAAAGGTGGAAATGCTCGTAAGGCACGTGGAAGAATTTTGATGATAAATAGAGGAGAAAAGACAGAGTTGAGTTAGTTCTAGTTTTTTATTTTTCATGTATGTCGATTTAATTTTATTGTCTTAATTAGTTTCTTAAATTGTAATCCTAAGCTTTCCGTAATGAACTAAAGTTATTTAGTCTATTGTAACTCATTTTAAGCATTAATTCAAAGTTTGATAAAGTTTATTGTTTTTATATTTTCTGTCATAAAATCAATTTTAAATGTGCTAAATCCAGGCTTCAAATAGCCTATTTAGAACTTAGTTGAGCTTATTACAGCTTCATATAGTCATTGGTAAGCTAAATTTTCGCTTTTAAGCTAACTCTCATATTGGTCAACAAAAGTCAAACCGAGCTTCATTTGGAAATGGTTATGACATTGGGTGTTGCAGAGCTTGGATTGGGTTGGATTAGCTTAGGTTAGTGTAGTTATGGTTCCGATTCAAGCTACATAATAGCCGGACAAGTCGTGAGTTCTAAACCTTTTCCATTTTATTTTAGAATCGATAATTGAAACTGTGATGATAGCTTGTTGTAAGTGCTTGAATTTGTGTTATTAGGTCATTAGAATGTTGATTAACTCTGTTAAGTATTGGTTGATAAGATTACATTGAATCTCTAAAGGAATTAGTGAAACATCTCGAGTAAGGAGTGTTTGGCTCGCTTGGTTTAGGCGAGTTATAGGTTAGTTGTGTGGTTAAAAGTGTCATACATAGTCATACTTAAGTGAATTCAAGTCTCGAAAGCATAAATTGTATCTCGTGTTCACCTTAAGTCAAAATCTCTTTAACCGCTTCTTACTTCCATTTCGTGCTAATCAGGTTGCTCATATTAAGCATCTTGGTTTAAAATAGTTGTTAGCTTTACTTGGTCTCACTTTGTCATTAAACTTCATTTTCAAGAAGATACATAAGCTCAAATCTCACTTAAGTCAAATTTTCATTGTAGTCATTAAAAGTCAAAATTTGCTCAAGTCGCTTTTTCCAAAACTTTGTGGGTGTATCATTTGTTCATCTTTGGTCAAAAGCTTTTGGTATTTTGGATTTAACAAGTTGAGTGGTCTAGTTTCTAAACCGAATTTTGTGAAATTTTCCAAATCTCTTTAAGCTTCAAATCGCCTCCTCAACTAGGTACCATTTGCCTGCTCACACTCAATCATAACTAAGTGTGAACCAGTAACTCTGCACCTTGTGCAGGTCTTGTTTTGATCAATAGGTCCAAACTTGGTTTATTGGCTCACTGGCTGGTGGTCTTGAGGTCTACAGTTCTGGTTTTCACTTAAGTCCATTAAATCAGCTTGTGTTTAAGCTTCAAAGTAGCTCATAAGTCCTGTTTGGTTTATTGCTTGAAATTGGTCATTTCACTTGTAGCATGTTATACTGAGGTGTAGGCTAGTTGAATTAAGTTGTTTCCACTTAGATTTAGCCTATTTCAAGTAGTGGTAGGTTCTGGTTCACCATAGTGGCTTATAGCTTAATTTAGATAGCTTATTGATAAGCAGTTTCATTTCAGCCCTTAATTCCAGTACACTATACTTGCTTTTCTCATTTTTCCTTAAATTATAGTAATAATTTAGACTTTTTCTGAATTTTTCATAATTTTTCAGTACTGTTTGCTATTTTTCCCTATTTAAATCAATTTTTAGGACTTTTTAAATAGCTTTTAATACAAATAAATCAGAAAAGCTTCAAAAAAATAAGTTTTCAATTTTCATAGATTAAGATAAATATAAAAAGCCAAACAAATATTTTTCCATAATTTTCCTAGTTTAAATAGTAATTTTAGCAATTTAATTAGTTTTAAATAGTTTTAAATCATAGAAATTAGAATATAAATCGGAAAATACAAATTCAATTTTCAAAAGTTTGTTTAGGTATTTTAGATTTAAAAAAATAGTTTTATAATTTTCCCATTAATTTTCATAATTTCTAGTATTTTAATTTAGTTTTAAAAGTTTAAAATTAGTTTTAATTCAAATTTATAAAAGAAAATCAAGAAAATCCATTTTAAAAATAGTGATAGCGTTTATTTAATATAATTTAGCTTTTTAATTTTCTTTCTCGATTTTTCCTTTGTCATCTAGTATTATCATTAACCCCTTTCCTGCTCAATATCACCCGATCACTACACGCTTAGCTATTTAATCGCACGCATTCGTTGGGACTTAACGACTGGGAAACACTAAACTCTCCGGACTTAATTGCTTTGGTTTTAGACTGCTTGACTTTTATTACGGTTGACCATTCACAAGTGGTTGACTTGTGTAATAAACCCGACCGTTTGGGACCGATCAATCCAGTAAAAATTTATGTGGTCTTTGAAATTTGTTTATATTGACCATAGATTAGTTATTAAGATATATATTATAAAATTTTATTCAATCATTTAACAGATTCTGGTAATCAACTGATCGGAACTGATGAAAGTGTTGAAAATCGTAATCCACTGACCGGAACTGATGGAACTGAAGTAACGGAAAATGATGAACAAAAGAGCTTGTCATCTGTCAGTATTAAGCTCACACACAATTATCTGTGATGGTTTTAGAATTTCAAGGGATTTATTCACAATTCAAATTACCAAAGGTAAAAATCTTTAATATATCTTAGAGTAATAATTATTTTGTATATCATATTTATTAAATTTTAAATAATAAAAGGAATTTGACCATTCATTGAGGAACATGTTAAAAATATTTAAAGAGCTGAAAACAGAAATTGATGACATTTTAAGATCTGCATTGGAAAAATACCCTCGACATAAAGCCTTGTTGGAAGTACATGAATGGATGAATAGGTTATTAAACATAGTGGGTGAAAGCTCGAAGGAAATTGTTGTTCATCAATCACAATTTGAAGGTGAAGAAGCTGATTTAGATGTTGATGAAGATGGCTCTGAACATGAACCAGCAGCTAAAGAAACTGATGAACATAAAGAGGATCTACAGACTGATGAACAAACACAGATTGATGAACCAATACAGACTGATGAACCAACACAGACTGATGAACCAACACTAACTCAACTGTTCATGGATCTAGAATTCGTGAAAGATTTTGAACGGATAGAACGTCAAAAGCAAATGATAAAACCAGAATTCCCGTTGTTCAATATCACGAGGTGGAGAAAAATAAGTGTCTGGATATGATTTTGTATGAAAAGACAAAACCAGTTATTAGTTTGGATGAATTAATTGCCAAATTATCTTTCCTGTACCCATCATCAGACATGCTTGGAGAAGCAGTAGATAAGGATGCTTGGCAAAAAATTCTGAAAGATGCTTCAAAAGTTGAAATTTCATTTAGAAATTTGACAACTGAACCTAAAGAATTTTCAACACCAAAGCCCAAGATGAGAATGCCGATATCATATGTGAGCACAACACCGTAACAAAACCTAAAAGGATATCATATTTGAGCGCAACACCGTAACAAAATTGAAACCACTCACTAAGTTCATTCAATACACTGCTAAAAAGCGAAAATACCATTCTAAAAGAAAAATGCAAAAGAAGAAGACTTGAGAAAATAAAAGTGAAGCCGATGAAGCACTCAAGTCTCCTTACTTACAGAGAGTGGTAGTCATGAAAAACAAACCACATGACAATGAAAAAAAGGTCGCTGAGACTATCTTCTCCGCACAAGGAAATGTAAAGTGAGTAATCTAAATTATGCTCATGAATTT
The DNA here is from genome assembly GCA_022545495.1 of Chrysanthemum lavandulifolium. NCBI lineage: Eukaryota > Viridiplantae > Streptophyta > Magnoliopsida > Asterales > Asteraceae > Chrysanthemum > Chrysanthemum lavandulifolium. Next base: position 170,701 of record CM040245.1, read on the forward strand.
AAAATTCATATTGGTTCATCAAAAGCAAAAAAATAGGAATGTTTTTTTACTAAAATATTATGTTAATTTTAAATTGCAGTGATGTTTTGTTTAAGTCCTACTTTTTTGATGGTCTGAGAATACATTTTAAGAGCTTGAAATTTGGAAATAAAATAATTGTTGCGGTAATTGACATCTGGACACACTTACTGAATATCAGTGAAGAAAGGAGAAGTCCTCAGTCGTTGAAAAGACTATTATGCAGTACAGCGATTATTGTAAGTTATATAAAAGAAACAAAATATTTTTCATTAGTTAAATCCAATTACCCTTATGTATTTTGATGAAAAATGCATAAAGAAGATGATGCAAGGGATGTAAGGAAGGCTTCGTGTATAACAAGTTTGAGGAAAACATGAATAATGTTTTATTCCTCACAACTTATGAATCTATTCTTGATATAGATCGTAAACAATTTTATTTGTATTAATTCGTATAAGATAAAAAACTGATGAACAAAAATATATTAATAAACAGATGAACACTCCATGTATGGCATGTCTTTTTCCCAATGTTGCTCAATGATGATCATTATTATGTTGTCTGTTTCAATTTGAAAGATCCTCAAATTCACGTTCTAGACAACATGCTTCACAATCAAAAATTGGGAGAAAGATATGGGAAGAATCTGGGTAATTTGGTAAGTATTCCAGTGTTTCAAATTATCTTCACGAATGCATTTAAAAAGTAACGAAACTCATTGTTATTAATATGTTATTACAGAAAGCACTTTTTTTAAAGTTTTCGAGTTAAAAAAAGCATCCACGCAGTAGCAAACTTGAAGGATTACAAGCTCTGCATTGTTGAGAGGCCATGGAGAACACAAGACAATGTGATTGATTGTGGCATTTTCGCCATGCGACATATGGAAACATATCAAGGAAGCATGGCAAAATATGATGTTGTATTTGAACCAGAAGGAAAAGAACAAGAGGAGCAAATAAGGAACTTGAGAATGAAATATCTGACAAAGATTCTGCTATCCGAGTCCAATGAAAACAAAGAAGGAATTGAAAAAGAAGTTCAAGCATATCTGAACTTGGATTTGAAGACAAGGAGAAAACTCCAACAAGAATCAGTTGAAGCCATAATTAGCCGTATCAGCGACTACTTCGATATTGTTCCTACGGCTAATGTTGCTAAGTGAAAACAATGTTTGGTTCTGTTACGTAGGTTCGATGTTTTGTTTAATATGAACATCTGGAATATTTGGGTTTTTTTTGTCAAGTTTGTTGAAATATTTGGTTGGTTGGTCATGTTATGCAACTTCAGTTTTCAAAAACAAATTTGTATAAGTGAAGAATTTTTAGTTTAAATACCAATATACATGCTTCTATAAACTGATAAATTGATGAATAGTGTACATGAGTTAATTATTATTATTATTGTTATTATTATTATTATTATTATTATTATTATTATTATTATAAAAACAACAGTTTTATTATTATTATTGTTGGAATCACTCTTAAACAGTATTTCAAATATTTATATTTCATATGTAATAGGTAGCTTTATTATGGCCTTTATGTTTGTTTAAGGTCAAGCTTATGTAGAAGGCCCATAAGCTTAGGCCCAAGCCCACATAAGAAAGGATGGGAACCAGGAGTGTTGCCCTAGCTTCCTCCTATAAATACTTTGTAAACCCTCATTTGAGGGTTGGTTGTTCGTTATTCTCTTCACATTCACCCACGCCTAACCGTGCTACTCTTATCGTGTATGTGTGCTTGTTTACTTGTTCAATCGCCTTATCTCTTTCTATATAACTTGTGTTTGTAAAACTAGTGACCTAACAGTGGTATCAATCGCCAAATAGTTGGGTGTACTCTTTGTTTTTGAAGTTTTTGGTTTTGGGTCATACGCGTAAAGATAACGCAATTTTTGGTTATCTTAAAAACTCGCTTTTTACACTTTTTAATCCAAGATTCTTGTACTTTCAATGTTTTGAGGTGTTAAAATACTTGTTTTGGCAAAAGTTTCAAACTTTACGCGCGGATTTACGCTTTTAAGCTTGTTTTGTTCGTGGGTGTCGTTCTACGCAGAACCCGCTTAGCGCTTTTGGTACATCAAAATTCACACTTTTGTGTTCTTTTGGTACTATTGAAGCTATTCCATAACAAAAATCTGGTTTAGAAACACATTTGGGCAAAATCAAAATTACGAGTAATCCCACGCGTATCAAAACCCTAAAATTACGCCAGTAAGATTTTCCTTGGTTTGATCTTCAATTTTCGGTTTATTCCGTGTTTTCTTACTTGGATAAGTCCGAAAATACGTCGACTTTGGATATCTTTTGCACCGTGAAGTGTAAAAGATCATTTGGGCAAAACCCTAAAATTACGCATAAGATAAGCTTACGTAGAAATTCTACGATAAGATTCACTTTACGCGTAAACTTAGGTCTACGCATAAGGTAATCCTACGCCTAACTTTCTACGCCTAACTTTTGTCTACGACAAATTTAGTGCTTTTATCCTACTTACGCGTAAGCTAAATCCTACGCAGAACTTCTCATTGTTACGCGAACTTTTGGTGTTTTTACGCATAAGTGATACTTGGTTCTTGTCTTTCTACGCCTAAGGACACTTCATCAACAAAGTTTCATTCGACTACAAAGATCCATTTTACCACACAAGTTAATCATCATGTCTCAACCACCATACTCTAACTATTTCCTCACACTTATAATCATCAACAACAAGCTATTTATCAACAACAATTTAATCAAGAACATACTCCACAACTTGGTGCAATTCCACAACCACAAATGGTTCAACCACCACCAAGTCTTCAAGCTCTACCCTACACAAACGATTTCAATCAACATCCATCACGAAGCACTATGAAGGAACCCACTTGGTTTGCAAAGATGTGTGAAGCTTTAAGCGACCAACAATCAATTCATGAAGTCGATCACTTGATAGACCTCCAATGCTCACTCCAGAAACTACGATCAATGGGTGATAAGGTTCTTTAGGTTTTGTGATCTAAAGAAGCCACATGGAAAGTTCTTAAAGAAGGTTATCTTGAAGGTCCATTTGAGATGCCTACCGTCATTGTACCGGAGATCCAACTCGCTTCCACCAAGAGATGAACAAACCAACATTGCTATCACAGATTTAAATCCCACGAACTTCTACACTATGAAGTCGATGAACTTGCAATGGAATACATCCCGTTAGGATTACCAAACCCAATTCTTCGTAGTGTTGATGCTCAAAGACCGCACAAAAATGCGGGATCATATTCGCCTTCTTATGGAAGGATCTCAGACTCAATCGGGAGGATTTGGAATCCAAAATTTACTTGGCTTATGAACACTTCATGATTGAACCCGGAGAGACACTAGAGTCCTATCATCATCGATTTTCGACATCATCAATGATTTGGATAAACACAACATCATCATGCCACGAATTGCGGTGAATACTAAGTTCCCGAGTAGTCTTGGTCCGAATGGGAGAAGTATGTCATTTTTCTCCGCTGCGAAGAATATGCATCATTCTACTTATGGATTGTTGTACGATTACTGAAGCCTCATGAAAAGGAAGTTGATCGGAAAGGATTCTCCGTGCTCAAATTGCTAAACAAATACAACCGGACAA
>CM040245.1:174444-226151 GCA_022545495.1 Chrysanthemum lavandulifolium
TCTTGAATTGATTGGTTAAACTTAAAGCTTGTTTTATGAACTAAAATCTTGACGAAGGTTTATCTTGTAAGAACAATAGATTAGTTTTCAACTAATTATCACAACCAACATGTTAAGTAGTTAATACAATCACATTAATCTATGATATGATACTAGTTTGAGCAAGTGTAGTTTTAATCATCCGAATTTCATTATATCTATTTGCTTTGTTATATGTTTTGATCGACTCGTTAATTCAAACTTGTGCTACGATTCACTCAAATCCTATGAGCGATCCCGACTTACCTTCATAATCTTGCTATAACGGACGAGTATACTTGCTCGTATGTGTTATTGGTAAAATTGGTAATTCACCTTTATAAATTTAAAACTTGCACCTACCGGCACATCAATAGCATAGATTTATTCATTCAATAAAACAAGAGATACACAACCAAATCTCCAAAACTAAGAGAATGAACTAGCCAAATAGGTGCTACTAATGCTAATAAGTTAACCCAAACTTAGGATTCGACTAAAACCTTGGCGATGATCAAGGATGAGAAAGGTGTCAAGTTATCTCACACAAGCTAGCCACTTGTGAATGGCTAACCGTAAGAAACTTAAAACAGTTCGGACACCAATGCAATGAAGATCGAGAGAGTATAGTGTTTCCCAGTCGTTATGTCCCAACGAGTTGTGCGATGAATCATCAAACGAATAGTGATCGAGAGGATTTGAACGGAAAAGAGATTTGATTGATTATACCTAAAGAAAAAGTATATAAATTACAGGGGCTTAAATGCAAATTAAAGAAAATTAAAAAGATAAACTATATTAAATAAACGCTATCACTATTTGCAAAATGATGTTTTTGATTTTTCTTTTATAAAATTTAAATTAAAAACTACGTGACGTACAAAAGAAAATGTGAAACTGAAACAATATTAATCCTAAAAATATGAAATGACATTTTACAAACCTAATGATAAAAGAAAATTTTTAGAAAAATAAAATTATTTTTATAACTATTTATCTAATTATTATTAATTAAAAACTATTTTAACTATTTAATAATAGCCTAAAATACAAGAAAATATGAAATAAAGCTAGAAAATGAAATTATGACTTATAAAATCTAAAATAACTAAAGAGAATTTTCAAAACTAATTTTATATTTTTCGATTATTTTTCTATTTTCTATGAATTAAAAACTATTTAAAACTACTTAAATTGCTAAAATACAAATTTAACTAAGAAAAATCTGAAAAATATTTTTTGACTTTTATATTTATCTTAACCTAGGAAAATGAAAACTTATTTTTTGAAGTTTTTCGATTTAATTGTATTAAAAGCTAATTAAAATGGCTTAAAACTGTTTTAAATGAAGAAAAATAGCAAACCGACCTAGAAAAATCTGAAAAATTCAAGAAAAGTCTAAAATAATATTATGAATCTAGGAAAATATAAAAACAGGGCTTGTGTGAAGGAATATGAAGTCGAATGACAAGTGCTTATAAATAAGCACTTGGAATAAGCCAAAACACTACAAATGACCACCAAATGATTCTGAAGCTATAATATGCTAAAAGTACCCAAATGCAACTAGTTACAACTATCCTAAACCTCTATTGTGCTAATGCTATGATTTGATGATTTGGCTTAAGTGTAAAATCGGTTTCTAGCTACTACTTTAGAGCTTAAAATAAGCTACTTAATAAGTGAGACTCAAAACAAAAGTTGGAACTTGAAGGAGACCTGGCTAAGAACTTATAAACCAAAAACCAGACATGGACAAGCTCTAAGGAGCTTTTGACAAGCTCACACAACATGCGAGACTCGATGAATCTTGAGTCGGTCTGTGAGCACTTTAAGCCCATTTGACAAGCTACTTTGGGGCTTATAAAAATTACTAAAATCTACAAAATCATAATAAGAAACTAGACCAGTTGAAGTTTTAAAACCCAAAGTTTTAATAAATTTGACCCATAAATGAATCAATTAAAATCAACTTAGGTTGGTGAAAATGACTTTTCATTTTGACTTTTGATGATTTTGAGAGTTTGACTTTAATGAGATTTGAAACCAAATTATGAACTAAGATTGATGTTTTATTATGAAATGGAACCTAATTAAGCTACTCTAATGATATTTGAACACAAATCAAACTTTTGATATCACAAATTTCTAACATTGTGAATTTAGGACAGTGTAAAGATGATTTTGACTTTTGAGCAATAAGGTGCAAAGTTAAGACAGATATGAGTCAAATGACCTATATGGAGACCGAGTAGACAGACATCAAGCACAAACAAGAGCTCAAGCTCAAATAAACAATGATCCAAACACCATTTTAACCAACCGATTTGCAAATTTTAACTACCAAATTGATTTAAACAATGATTCCACACATTTAGGTCCTAATATCATTAAAACACCTAAATTATGCAAGTACATAAACTATAACTATGATTTAGACAAGACACCGATTATGCGATTCAAAAAATATAAAATGCAAAGGAATTTGGAACTCACAACTTGTCGACCAAAATGCAACTTATTCGAACCCCAACTATCCTAAACTAGTCTAATCCAACCCAAAATCAAGCTCGCAAAACCCACATTCCATCTTCATCACCGCTTAACCAAATGCAATATGAGTTTGACTTTTGTTGACCATACACCAAATTTGATTGAAATGTTTTCCCAAACACCAAAAGCTATAATAAGCTTAGGTAAACTTATTGGAACTTAAAATAAGCTATTAAAGGTTTGGATATAAGAATTTGAAACCGGATTTTGCAACAAAGAATATGAAGATATGAAACTTAAGTGAAACCTTGAATTAACACTTGAAAACAGTTATATTGATGAAACAACTTAATTTGAGTACATAAGAACATAAGATTACATCTTTAAACTTAAATTAAAACATTAATATTAAAACGACATACATAAATATTTAAAACTAACTACTCTCCTTTCTTCTTGCTTCTTTTCTCTCTTTTATACCCAAAAGCCTTCCACTAGTCCTCTGAGCAAATCCCATCTCTTTCCTTGGCCATTGGATCAGTAGAATAGATTTTGGCCGTTTGATCAAAATTTGGCGAGAAAGTTATTTTGACAATTGGGGTTGAGTGAAATGGAGGAGGGCATTAAATGCACCTTGGAAGGTTGTTGAGGTGGGGAACAAGGAGGGTGAGGATGAGCTGGGGGGATGGGAGTATGAGTGTTGCAGAGATGTTTGGTGGGAAGAAAGAAAAAGCGGGTAGGGTGTTTGACTTGTAGGTTTGACCAGCTTAATATATTGAAGGGGTCAAATTGAGGGGTCAAGGGTTTGACAGGGTCCAAAAAGGTTATGGCGGTCCAAAGGTGCAAAGGTTTAATAATCGAGGCCTTTTGCAATTTCGAAAGTACAAGGACCAAAGTCGCCAAATTTCCAAAGTTGTTTCAAGGGACCAAAAGTGACAAGCTTCAATAGTACAAGGACCAAAATAGACATTTTCAAAATTCCAAGGACTATTTTGCCAAATTTGAAACTTGGAGGACCAAACTTGTAATTTCTCAAAACTTTTGATATTTTTCACCAAAGGACTAATTTTGACAACTTATGATTTTAAAAGGACCTTTGGTGATTTTTCTTTGAAATAAGTGCTCGGGACTATTTCGACAACTTTTGAAACTTGGGGACTAAAATGCCAATTATGCAAACTTAGCTCATTTTTCATCCGATTTTAAACATTTTGCATCCGAAACATATAAAATGCAATTTTGGAATATTTTCGAGATTTTGATGCATTTCGAGCATTTTAAACGTTTTGCGATTCAGATTGACCCAAAATGATGAGTATTTACACACTCATCAATCCCCACACTAAACTATTGCTAGTCCCTAGCAATCTTTTGAGAAAAACTTAATGGATTTGAATCTCTTTACCAAAAGCCATTACTTCGAGTAGCCAAATGTTTCGATTCAAGTAAGAACTATGGTACACCGATAACCATGTGATTTTGAGCAAACCACCGACTTCCAACGGATTTGATTTGTCTTTACCGTGCCGTTTGCTTCGGACTAGCCAACTCTTAGATAAATTATCAATATTATCTTTGGTGAGTGATTACCAATTATGGTTTTTCCATCGCCTTTACCACAAGCCATAAACTTGCGGGCTAGCCAACTCTTCACTTTTAAGGATATGGTGGTGAATACCATACAATTTTGGGCAAATTGCAAGCCGTCAACGGATTTGAGATATCTTTACCAAGAGCCGTTTGCTCTGGATTAGCCAATCCTTTTGTGTATTAGACATGGCGGATCGATAACCATAAGTCGAGTAAGTGCGACACTTACTCCAAAAAAAAAAAAAAAAAAAAAAATTGGCCAAAATGGGGAATTAGGTGGTATAATTACATGATAAAATTCGTGAGAATTCCCCCCACACTAGAAATGAATATTGCCCTCAATATTCAAAGTACCATGGTTATGCCGAAACCGAGAACGTAAAGGGAAATACTACGGCCATAATTTTGAAAGATTTTTTTTTTTTTTTTTTTTTTTTTTTAAGAAACTTATATATATACAACATGGGGCAACTCCCCACACTAGGGTGGTAGAAAATACACGGTGAAAACCCATGTTTAACTCTCGTTTTGATTACCGAGTTGCTAGCTTGACTCGACCCCAAATTCATTTGTTCATGGGGAAGTAAGATGGAAGAAACAATCTCCATCGGACTTTCATTCAAGATGTTTGGACAAACATTTGAAGCACGTGAAAGTTCCACACCGATAAGATATACATAGAACCGGCTCAAAAATGATAAATGAAAATGCCGGGGTCAAAGATAGTGTCTTCATTCCCGAAGGAGTGAAGATGAAGAGAAATCACAAGATATTTGAGGAAAGGAAGAAAGATTTTGATAACAATCAGGATCCATTCTTCATCCTCAAATGTAGACATATCGGGAGGAAGGGTGATGGTAGTATCATTAATAAGCAAACTCGTATGATAGAGTACACCTTCCTCCGAGCCAATATCATCCTCAAGATCAAAATAGAAATGATCATGTTCCGGAGGAGATATGTCATGAGAGAGTTCACGGAGAACTCTTCATGAAGAGAATCATTCACATGAAGTGAAATTGTGAACTCTTGTTCCATTGTAGACTCATCACTATCCTCGATCGAGTATCAAAGAGTGGATTCTCAAAATTAAAGTGAATTCGAGTCGAATTCAAATAGAGGATTAGTGAGAGTTGTTTTGAATGCTTCAGAACAAAGTGATCAACATTCTCTATTGGATTGTTGGGGTGAGAAGTGAGTGAACGATCATTATAAGGGAGACTTTCGGTCTCTCCCGGATCGGCTTCAAATCAAAGAGAACATCGTTACTTTCGATGAAAGTGGATTGATGTGAGTGAGTTCATCGGTGAACTCCTCAAGAAGATGATCGACATCGTTGTGGAAGTGATGCCTCAACATACTCGATGTTTCCATAAGAAGCACAATCTTCGCTACAATTGGAGAAAGTTTCAAAATGATCTTTTGAACACTCAAGAGGGAAAGAGAATCACACATATGCTCGAAGTTCCCTGTGACTCTCTCGGATTGGGACAAGGTTCTCAACACTAGACTTTATGAATTCGTCCGATTCCTTTTCGTGAACAGTGTCAAGATGCTCGTCCCCATGTTCGAGAGAGTGAGTGGGAGCTTGGTGTGTTAGCGCTTGTTTGAGATGGAATCTCAACTGCGGGATATCAACCGATCGAGGAGTTGAGAAATAATATTAAAGGATAAAACTCTCCTCGTCATCATCATATAGAGTGCTTTAAGAAATTGGGAACGCCTTAGAGCCGCTTGCTCTAGGACTAATAATTCTTCCCTAGATTTGCGGGCCTCTCGTTCTTGACTAGCAATTCTCCCATGGTCTTTTCACCACTCACTTGATTCTTAAAGTTACTAATCATATCATCAAGTGTTTTCATTGCGGTTTCAAAATTTTGGGAAATTTCTTGAGACAACGGCTCGGTGGAGTTTGAACCGTATGGTCTTTGTGGAGGTTGGAAATTGTCAAACTGTGAGAGTCATGATTGTTACAAGGAAATGGATTCCTATTTGACAATCGAGTGAAGTGGGGACCTCCACAGTTCTCACAACAAGAAACTGTTGAGTCCGGACCGTGAATTATATGGATATTGGTCATAACCAAAGTTCGAGCATCACCGAAAACTGCTCATAGACAAATGTGTTTCCGGATTGACACTCAAATCCTCGGTGAGGACCTCCACAAAATTCACAGCAGTTATGTTGATTATATGAAGATAAGTCGGGTGTGGTGGGTAATTGGAAAAGTTTGAGGGTCGTTAAATGAGTTCGGATTAGGATCATAATCAAATGAATTCCTCGAACCACAAAACAAACAACTCCGTTATGAATATCATTACCACATTGTACACACGTACACCAACGACATGGTGAACCAAAAGAGGCTCACCACAACCGACACAAGGAATAAACGATTTTATTTGAGAGTTATGAGAAGGAATCGGTTCATTCAAAGAATCTTTAGAACCAACATGGTGATCCGAATGACTATCAAGTCTCAAGAACATTTTGAAAAATCCGGAGGTGGGACAAGTGGTGTGCTCGAGAGCTAGCAATTTCCACCACTTCCGTTATGGTCTCGGTTCGGTTCTTGAGAAACGTGAAGATTAGGCAAGTCATTCTTGCTAGTCACCGGTCTAAATTCGCATGTTTGCTTTTAACCGTAAATTGTGAAAGTTTAGGATCAATTTTAGATGGCTTAGGAGCAAATGAGGGTTAGATCTTTGGATAACCGTGGGTTGGACGATTTAGCACCTCCATTATCGAGGGAAGTACCGGTCCTTTGTTACCCCGGTTTCTCGTTCCATTTCCCTACGCAGAATTAATGGATCATCACGAACAACACGAATTCTTGACATTTGTGATAACGTCTGAAGTTTTTCAACTTCGTCCCATAATTCGTCGTAGTCGAGAGATTCCATGAGAATAGAAGAAGTTAGAATCAAATGGATAGAGGGTAAAGGGATAAAGAATCAAAAAGGGTAAGAGGGTAAAGAGGAATATTTTTGGTATTTTTGAAAATCATGATGTAAAAACAAAGAATGAAAATCTTTTTGGGTTTTTGGATTTTTATAAGAAAATATATATAGATATAGATAGATGGTATCAACAAGGAGTGAATATTCAAATCACTAATCGCTAAGCGGAAGATAATTAGCACTGACTCCCGGCAATGCGCTAAAATTTGATTGGATCCAAACCGTCAAGTTATCTCACACAAGCTAGCCACTTGTGAATGGCTAACCGTAAGAAACTTAAAACAGTTCGAGACACCAATGCAATGAAGATCGAGAGAGTATAGTGTTTCCCAGTGTCGTTATGTCCCAACGAGTATGCGAGAATAATCAAACGAATAGTGATCGAGAGGATTTGAACGGAAAAAGAGATATGATCGATTATACCTAAAGAAAAAGTTTATAAATTACAGGGGCTTAAATGCAAATTAAAGAAAATTAAAAAGATAAACTATATTAAATAAATGCTATCACTATTTTTAAAATGATGTTTTTGATTTTTCTTTTATAAAATTTTAACTTAAAAACTACGTGACGTACAAAAGAAAATGTGAAACTGAAACAATATTAATCCTAAAAATATGAAAATGACATTTTTACAAACCTAATGATAAAAGAAAATTTTTAGAAAAAGAAAATTATTTTTATAACTATTTAATTAATTATTATTAATTAAAAACTATTTTTAACTATTTAATTATAGCCTAAAATACAAGAAAATATGAAATAAAGCTAGAAAAATGAAATTATGACTTAGAAAAATCTAAAATAACTAAAGAGAATTTTAAAAACTAATTTTATATTTTTCTGATTATTTTTGTATTTTCTATGAATTAAAAACTATTTAAAACTACTTAAATTGCTTAAAAATACAAATTTAACTAAGAAAAATCTGAAAAAATATTTTTTTTGACTTTTTATATTTATCTTAATCTAGGAAAAATGAAAACTTATTTTTTTGAAGTTTTTCTGATTTAATTGTATTAAAAGCTAATTAAAAAGGCTTAAAAACTGTTTTAAATGAAGAAAAATAGCAAACTGTCCTAGAAAAATATGAAAAATTCAGGAAAAGTCTAAAATAATATTATGAATCTAGGAAAAATATAAAAACAGTGGCCTGTGTGAAGGAATATGAAGCTGCAGTCACAAGTGCTTAAGAATAAGCACTCCAAATAAGCCAAAAGCTACAAATGAGCACCAAAATGATACAGAAGCTATAATATGCTAAAAGTACCCAAATGCAACTAGTTACAGCTATCCTAAACCTCTATTGTGCTAACTGCTATGATTTGAATGATTTGGCTTAAGTGTCAAAATCAGTTTCTAGCTACTACTTTAGAGCTTAAAAATAAGCTACTTAATAAGCTGAGACTCAAAACAAAAAGTTGGAACTTGAAGGAGACCTGGCTAAGAACTTATAAACAAAAAAAACCAGACCTGGACAAGCTCTAAGGAGCTTTTGACAAGCCCTGCACAACCCTGTGCAGACTCAGTGAATACTGAGTCAGTGCACAGGGCACTTTAAGCCCATTTGACAAGCTACTTTGGGGCTTATAAAAAATTACTAAAAATCTACAAAAATCATAATAAGAAACTAGACCAGTTGAAGTTTTAAAACCCAAAGTTTTAATAAATTTGACCCATAAATGAATCAATTAAAAATCAACTTAGGTTGGGCTGAAAATGACTTTTTCATTTTTGACTTTTGACAGATTTTGAGAGTTTGACTTTAATGAGATTTGAAACCAAATTATGAACTAAGATTGATGTTTTATTATGAAATGGAACTGAATTAAGCTACTCTAATGATATTTGAACACAAATCAAACTTTTGATATCACAAATTTCTAACAGTTGTGAATTTAGGACAGTGTAAAGATGATTTTGACTTTTTGAGCAATAAGGTGCAAAGTTAAGACAGATATGAGTCAAATGACCTATATGGAGACTGAGTAGACAGACATCAAGCACAAACAAGAGCTCAAGCTCAAATAAACAACTGATCCAAACACCATTTTAACCAACTGATTTGCAAATTTTAACTACTAAATTCAGATTTAAACAATGATTCCCACACATTTAGGTCCTAATATCATTAAAACACCTAAATTATGCAAGTACATAAACTATAACTATGATTTAGACAGTACACTGATTATGCAGATTCAAAAAAATATAAAATGCAAAGGAATTTGGAACTCACAACTTGTCCACCAAAATGCGACTTTTATTCGAACCCCAACTATCCTAAACTAGTCTAATCCAACCCAAAATCAAGCTCGCAAAACCCACATTCCATCTTCATCATTTGCTAACCAAAATGCAATACTGAGTTTGACTTTTGTTGACCATACACCAAATTTGATTGAAATGTTTTCCCAGCTTACCAAAAGCTATAATAAGCTTAGGTAAACTTATTGGAACTTAAAATAAGCTATTAAAGGTTTGGATATAAGAATTTGAAACCGGATTTTGCAACAAAGAATATGAAGATATGAAACTTAAGTGAAACCTTGAATTAACACTTGAAAACATATTATATTGATGAAACAACTTAATTTGAGTACATAAGAACAGAAGATTACATCTTTAAACTTAAATTAAAACATTAATATTAAAAACGACATACATAAATATTTAAAACTAACTACTCTCCTTTCTTCTTGCTTCTCTTCTCTCTTTTATACCCAAAAAGCCTTCCACTAGTCCTCTGAGCAAATCCCATCTCTTTCCTTGGCCATTGGATTAGTAGAATAGATTTTGGCCGTTTGATCAAAATTTGGCGGGAAAGTTATTTTGACAGTTGGGGTTGAGTGAAATGGAGGAGGGGGCATTAAATGCACCTTGGAAGGTTGTTGAGGTGGGGGGAACAAGGAGGGGTGAGGATGAGCTGGGGGGATGGGAGTATGAGTGTTGCAGAGATGTTTGGTGGGGAAGAAAGAAAAAGGCGGGTAGGGGTGTTTGACTGTAGGTTTGACCAGGCTTAATATATTGAAGGGGGGTCAAATTGAGGGGGTCAAGGGTTTGACAGGGGTCCAAAAAGGTTATGGCAGGTCCAAAGGTGCAAAGGTTTAATAATCAAGGGCCTTTTTTGCAATTTCTGAAAGTACAAGGACCAAAGCTGCCAAATTTCCAAAGTTGTTTCAAGGGACCAAAACTGACAAGCTTCAATAGTACAAGGACCAAAATAGACATTTTCAAAATTCCAAGGACTATTTTTGCCAAATTTGAAACTTGGAGGACCAAACTTGTAATTTCTCAAAACTTTTGACATTTTTCACCAAAGGACTAATTTTGACAACTTATGATTTTAAAAGGACCTTTGGTGATTTTTCTTTTGAAATAAGTGCTCAGGGACTATTTCGACAACTTTTGAAACTTGGGGACCTGAAAATGCCAATTATGCAAACTTAGCTCATTTTTCATCCGATTTTAAACATTTTGCATCCGAAACATATAAAATGCAATTTTGGAATATTTTCGATATTTTGATGCATTTCGAGCATTTTAAACGTTTTGCGCTTCAGATTGACCAAAATGATGAGTATTTACACACTCATCAAGTGGATTGAGGATTATCAAATGAAGGAGGATTTGGTGGAGGCTCATTAAGTGGTGACTCTACAATGTTTGAGGGTAGAGGTAAAGAGGCATCAACCTCCATTTGATCGGGTGGTTGCTTTTGATGTCTTCTCATAATCCAAAATGGACTATTCGGAGGAATAATAGAGTTTGCTTTTGGATCAAGTGTTGATTCAACACTTTGATTTTGTTGCTCTATCTTTCAAGTGAATTAGTTGGTAATGGTGAAAGATGAGATGGCCAAGAAGGTAAAGCTTCTACATTGTGAGAGTGTGGGATGATTGGGAGATGGCTCTAGGTATTAATGAACTAGGTTGAGTTGTGGAAGGTATGTTTGGTATAATAGAATTTGGTGATGAAATCTTAGTGAGAACACTTTTCTTGGGAATTAGTTTGATTGGTTTCCTTGGTGTAGGAGAAATCCTAGCATAGGTGGACTTAATCGGAGATGATTCGGTTGAGGAAACTTCGTGTATGATTCTAGCAAGTTTCTTAGGTGGTTTTTGAGTGGATGAGTAAGCACTGGGGCTTTTCTCATGATGAAATGACTAAGGAGGATGGTTGTAATTGCTGATAATTATGTTTGTGTTTGATAACTAAAGTGTTCTTGGTAATGTGGGTTATAAAGGAAGAACTTTGCAATTGCATTTAAGACTTAATCCACTAATGTTCTTGAAAATGTGATGATTGACATGCACAAGGTGAGATTCGAGTTTCATCGATCTAGGAACTCATTTAAGATGAGATGAAGTGTTTGAGTAAGGAAGGTGAGTTGAAATGATTGTTTTAGCACCCGTCACCCGATCCCACGATTCCCTCTTGTAAGGGATCCGGCTAGGCTAATCCTAGGGATCCGGCTCTCGTGATTATGACAGTTTGTAATGAGGTTTCGGGAGCTAAGGCTTATCTCATTTGAATGTTTCATTCTCCTAAGGGTTTAGGATGAAGGGTACTTGAATGATTAGAGGTAATAAGTGTTATAGCAATTGATTGCTTTTATGGAAGAAGGGTGGGACAAGAAGACTACCAATGGATGTCCAAGGATAACATTAAGAGTTATGAGGATGACAAGTCATAATAAATGATCCTAGTGATCAGGTTTTAGCTTGAGGTGATATTAAGAAAAATTCTTAAAAATTTCAAGAATTGAAAAACTAATTTTTGTCTTTCCTTGAGATATAAAAGACTAGAAGCAATTTCCTAAAATTGTTTAGCTTGCTTTCTTAAGTGTTTTGAGAGATGAGAAATATTTTGTGAGTAGTTGAAGCGGAAGTATGGTGAGTTTTAGAAGTGATGATAAAATCATACTAAGATCTTAAGTAAGCCTTTAGTGGGTCTAAACCTTTCTCATCCTTGACGTGGACTTAGTTGGGTTCTAAAAACATATGCTAAGCTAATGTGATATTATCTAGAAAGCGCTTTGATGTCTTGAATCTTTGCATTGTTGATCTGATGCCACGGATCCCACGGTTCCTTCAAGGGAAGGATCCGGCTAGGCTAATCCTAGGGATCCGGCATCTGCTGATCAGAAACAACACAGAGCCTACACAGAAAATGATGTGCAGATTTTGTACACTATTAAATCTATAAAACAAGCAAATAGGAACAAGCAAGTTATCATAAAACATCACTTACAAGGTAAGGTAACAATATCCAAAATACCATAAACTAAAAATACTAAAGAGAAATCATTCAAACATAAAATAAATGAAACTAAGCACATTCCTATTGTCTTTTTCGTCAATTCTTCCTTTTCCTTTTGACGGCTTAGTGAGGTTGTAGCGAGGTTTTGAATCATGCCTCTTATTTGTTTAAATTCCACGGTCTCGTTTGGAATGTTTGGAAGTTGCTCGTGGTATTCAAGGATTTCCAATTTGATGTTGGAAGTCCGCTCCTCTTTGCCCATGGGTTTTTTTGGTTAAGGGTCATGGGTCATGGGTTATGGGTTGATCCATGGTTTTCTTTCTATATACAATGAACTTGGTTAAGTGGTATATGTAAAACCATGGGTTATGGGTCAAAAACCATTTGCTAGTATTTACCCATTTAGTATATACTTGTATTTACCCAATTTATCATACACATAGTTTTTACCCATTTAGTATACTTAGTTTAAGTATATGTTTAACCCAATATGCAAACACTAGTTGTTGTACATATTTTATCTATATCATAAAATCACTTATACTTGTTTTAGTGTTTTATGTGAAAGCGTAAGTGTGTTAGAAAACTATTAACTCAAACTATTTACGTACTCTATTTGTTTCGTTAAAATGATTTTATATTTGTTATCAACAAAACATTAGAAGATCGTAAAATATAAATAAACGTTTTCACGGCTTATTTGTATTACCAATATACAATTAAGAACACTCCGAACATGGGAGAATTTGCACGCTCCACCAATAAGGCGAGACTTGGTATTCCTCCGTTCACATAGGGAGACTTTGCACAGTCCACCAATAAGGCGAGAATTGGTATTGCTCCGTTCACATAGGGAGACATTTATGTCATAGCACATATGGTTCATTAAGTTCAAATAAGTCATAATTTCGTAATTAAGTTCAAGGATTTGATTCAAGTTCAAAAGTTCGAAACAGTCAAGGAGCTCAAAACATATCAAAAGGTTCAAAATAGTCAAAGGGTTCAAAATCAAGTCAAACAAGTTCAAAATATACCAAAAGGGTCCTTTACAAGTTAAAAGAGTTCAACTATATGTCAAAAGGTTCAAATCAAGTTCAAAGTGTTCAAATATATGTTAAAAGGTCCAAATCAATTTAAAAGAGTTCAGATATATATGTCGAAAGGTTCAAATAATAGTGTTCATAACATAGTGATCAATTTAGTTCGGGCATAATCTACTTACTAGCATAAGTAGTGAAACAAGAGTTATTTAAGTTCATATAAGTGTAAAGTAAAAGCAAGTAGTTGAGCATGTATCTCCCCCAAAGAGTTTATAAAACTATTAAACAAGTAAAAGTGGGGCTACGAACTCACCTGATGCAATGATTATGATGACAAAAGTGGATACACTGAAATGAGGTGCAATCTCTATCTGCAACTTGAGTGATTATGAGAAATTGGTGATGGAAAACTTAATTAAAATTCAAGGTTTTAATCCTAAACCTTAACTAGAACACAAAAATGGATCTTAATAATTCTTGATCTTGAAAAAAAATGGTGTTTCCTTCTTGTTTATGATGTTGGTCGTGTACCTCCAAGAAGACGAAGAAAGAAAACATTTTTTTTAGTTGTATCTTGAATGAAAAAGAAGAACTCAATTTGGTTTTGATAACTTGAAGATATTTCCTAGACAATAATAATGACAATGAAATAATAGATTTATGATTTCTTTGTTTTGCTTTAATAAAAATTCCTTTCTGCAAGCATATGGGTTATGATGATTTTTTTGTTTAATTAAAAGTAAATTGGAGTGTTAAAGGAGAGAGGTGTTTGAGAAGATCTTGATGGGGAAGAAGGGTAAAAAAGTAAAACATATCTTTATTTCACATTTAAATGATATTTTATACGTTTAAATTATTTAATTAAGTTAAAATAAAATATTTTGGATCTACATGAGTATTTTTTAGTTTGAAAGGATATTGATGTCATTGTGAAATATATAAGGATATTGATGTAATTACGTGATTTTTGAAGGACATATATGAAATTATCATTTTTTTCACCTACTTTCCCCTTTTTTTCATACAAACCCTAAAACATGGCATCATCCTCATCCACTTCAAGATCAAAACGAAGCGACATGTTATTCTACATCAACGCTTCTCATTGTGATTGCCGCCCAATACTACTATCCATTCAAGAAAAAATTGCTTGGACCCCTTCAAAAGCGGGTAGAAGATTCAAGGCATATTAAGTTCAAATGAAGTTGGTGATGTTTCCCAAGATCAGATGAACAAAATGATGGGGGAGATGGCTTTTATCGAGTCAAAACTGAAAGTTTATGACAAAGTTTTTTTTTTGTAATCAATTTCCTAGTTGTGTTCATTGCTTTTGTATTAGCAATCAATATTATGCATTAACTTTACTTGTTTTAGCAATCCGTGTTATGTATTTTGATGTTTGTTGTAACTTTGGTTCTTAGTTATTTATGTGCCAAAAGTTTTTGTAACTTGAACTTGTTTTAGCAATCAGTTTTTGTTGAATGTTTAATGAAATGGCAATTTGTTACCTCATAAAGATTGCACAAACAGTTTACTACATGAATTATGATAAACATTGTGAGCACACGTACCACTTCCAACCGATCCATGAGCACATGGAGAAGGACATCATCATGAAGATTAAATAAGTAATAAATAATAATAGTAATAAATAAGATTAAACAAGTAAGATTAAATAAGTAATAAATAGTAAAGAAATATCGATAATCACTCTTTTGTCGCCTTTTCTTCTTGCAGATAAGATAAAGAACAGTGTTGTTGTCAGCGCCTATTATAATTTGTAAATAGTTAATGAAGACATTTGTGTTGTGATACCCTAGATATTTGTGGGCTGCATTTATTGGTTGGTTTAGGCCCAAATTATTTCTTTTGTAGTCTGCAATTTTGGTTAGTCTTGGGCATGTCAAGATTATCCAATTTTGACGGTGTTTGCAGGGGTGTTCATGGATCGGGTAAAGTATTACAATTTTTTTGCACCAATCAATTTTAATAAATTGCTAGTAAGAGATAATCAATTTGGAAGTTTTTAAAACTAGGGTTTGGTTGGGTATTTAGGGGAAAGTGTGAGAGAGAAAATGTGTGGTCCAGATATGTGTTTTTACCTTTGTCGTACTTGGTAATGTTTATTAGTGTTAATCGTTATATTAGGGAAAAAATGACTAGATACAAAAACAAAAAGTGTCACGTTTTATGCATTTTTAAGTAATTCGCCCAATTTTAAAATAAGATTAATTGTCATGTCACACGATTTTATTGAAAAAACTTGACAGGATCAAATGAGAAATAAAGTTGAAATGAGAAGAATGAGAAGAAACTACAACCGCACATTTCAGATGCATCTACTTTTCTACAAAAGTAGATGCATCTCCCCTTAGATTTCTTTTTTTCATTTGAAATGTGTGGCTCAGAATATTTCTTACTCTTTTCATTTTATTTTCTCTTCTCACTAGATTTCTTCCCTATCACTGAAAGTACTTCTAAAAGAGTTTGAGTTTATGGAAAATGTAATTTACGTAAATACCCTTATGGTTTAAATCATACATTGATTTCTTTCTTCTCTCTTGTCATTTCACAATTATAAGTTTCAACTTAAACTATTTTGTCAAACATACCTAAGTATTTAACTCATCCAATTTTAATATACAATAACAACTTTATTGAAACGCCCATAAACTCCTATTAAATTTTTTATACATCATATAAACTTGCTTATACGACGTATGGGTTCTATACGTCGTATGTCTATACATTGTATAGAGCTGCTGAAGCCAAACCTGCACTTTACTAAAAACTAAAATGAACCATTTCCGCAACGCTTGAGATTAATCCTGTACTTCTGTGATAACATAAATATGATTTATGTTTCTACTAACATATCTTCATACTCATATCTTTGATATAACCCACTGTTCTAAAAGGCTCGCAAAGCTCCATGAGCGCCATGCAGCGTGAGGCTTGGTCATGCCGCCACGCCATGCCGCCACGCCGCCTATGCCACATGTTTTGTAAACTCGATATATATGAATTATGATATGAATATATAAATATTTTCATCTTTCTGTGTAGTATGTCACGCCTTATAAACGCAAATGCTTGGCCTTAGCCGCAAAGGCGTGAGACTTGGTCATGCCGCCACACCACGCCTTACGCTATTTATAACCTTGATATAACCTTTAACTAATCAAGAAGCTAGAACATTCATAATAACATGACTACATATTAATCCGTTACTCACATTGTGTTTGATTAGGCATTCATCTTGCTTCCCAATTGACTTCCATGATCACTTAAACACCCGACAATCATTGTACTAGGATCATTAACATTAATTCATCCTTAACAAGTAAACTTCATTTCTACATACTAACGTGACCTTAAGGCCTTATGCCAAACATCAATGGCGAAGCTTGAAAATTTTCTGTGAAAGGGCCGAAACAATTTTTTTTTTCGAGAAATACATTAAAGGGGAGGAAAATAAAGTTTTATTTATTTATTTATTTATTATTTTTTTTTCGAAATCTGCGTGAAATCGCTTAAAATACATTAACGAGCCTGGCTTAAGAGTTAACCTTCCCTATCCCTTAAATGCTTCGCTCTTGCCAAACATCCTTTTACTACCATGAACTAATCATCAACATTATTTCATTGTAACCTCATATCATAAGATGTACTAATTTCATAACATAATTTCTACTAATTGCTTCTTATCATAAATCATACATAACATACTCATCTTAATCATGAATCATCATAACTAAGAGTATGGTTAACATAACACCCAATTTATCTAAAACCTTAATTAGATTCATAACAAAATCATGACATGAATTCATACTTACTTTGATGGGGAAACTAGTTAATCCTTATGACCGATGCAACTTCACCAAAACTTAATCCCATCTTCATCAATATAGCTTTCTAAGGTTTTCTTCATCATATGGTAATTTCCTCTTTTTCCCTCCTAAACACACATGCCACCCATGAAGACACGTGTGGAAGTGAGGGATTAGATTCCTTGAATTGGAGTTACTGAGATTTAAGGGCAATTATGTAATTTAACACTTAAATCTCACTTTGCATAGTTAGTCCTTGTCGTTATTCCGTTAAATAATAACTGAATTAATTTTTCAAAATTCCATAAACACTATTAAAATATCTATTACTAAACTTTAAATTTTGAGATGTTACATGTATATTCGAACCCATCGTTTATTTGAAGCTTTGAAATTTTAACATTAACCAGCCAAGTCATTTTCACTCAAGTTGTGTCACTTTTATCAAATAAGGTTAGATAGTATTTTGTATCATGTCAAGAGCCATCTAATATTGCTAAGGGTGGAGAGATGGTTCACTCATTCCTTTCCCATTCAGTTCCACAAAAGCTTTCTTGTTTTCTTTCATCTCAATTTCACACACTTAAGCTTTCTTATTTTTATTAAAAATACCCTAAACACACAAATACACAACCCGCCTTTCTCCTTTTTCTCATTCACATACATCATCTCTAACAAAACCACTCAAAACCAGGGCTAAGGAAAGAGATAGGTGGCAATCTCTCCTTTGCCTGACATGAAATTCTATGCACGTGCCTCTGCTTAGCTCACCTCTAGAGGTGGCAAAATGAGTGGGTCGAGTCGGGTCATGAGTCTAGCGGATTTCGGGTCTAGATGGGGCACTTGAGAGCACGGGTATAAACAGGTTTGTGTCGGCAAAGGTCGGTTACCTATACCTATCCGTTTTTTTGAATTTAATTATGGGTAAAAAATGAAAAGGTGAATAAAACTAAAAAAAAAATCATTGACCGCTAGACCCACTCTAAGACACATTGGTTGATTGTTATATAGTTGAACTTTACATCAGAATACGTAATTTGATCCATTTTCAATAGTTAAGAAGACTCAACAAGACCCATCTAATAATTATTTACAAAACTTGACCCATATTTAACCAACGGGGACCAAAATTGCCACCTCTACATCCACAACATTTATAGCGAAAGGTTAAAAGTGTACAAATGTATTATAATGTATTCGAATTTTCATTTTGACCAATACCCATAGAACTTATAAATAATTTCAAATGGCAGAAAAGTTAAGCTGATCAGCACATTTCTCCCCTCGTGCCCTCCAATCCCTCCATAACCAACTAAGCTATGAACCTTAGTTCATTATGTAAATTCCTAAAGTTGAAAATTGGCCCACTTGCATTTATAAAAAATCTCGGTCCCTTAAACTCAAGCAGGTTGAACAGACTTGTGACACAGATAACCATTTACAAAATATGTACAAAATACATATATTTCCAATCACAACACATGATTTATCTAACATTAACTTGAATTACATCCCCATCTTTAAGCTGGGTGTTGGGCAACACAACCTGACCATTTACAGAAACAAGCTTGCCTTCGAGTCCAACCATGGTGGCAGCATCTGCAGCCGTGCTACCACTTCTCAACCTCATTATATCACCATCTGGCCAGCAGACAACTGCTATTTCCCCAAAATCATTCACATCGGCAAGCTTTCCTGCCTCAGACCGCAACTGTTCCTCCCACTGGAGCATCGTCCTCAACAGGAGCACCTACATGATCAACCTTTTAGTGCCAGGCACAACACATAACATACTTGTTTTAAGACTGAATGGTTAATTTTTTGTGGCTTAAATCAACCCTGAGACCTCCTTAGGAGAATCCTAACTTTCGATTTTCAGCATAATATATGAAATGCATGGAATAAAATATTTCAACATTCCAAAGATCATGCCCACATACCTTATTGTTGATACCAGCTTCCATGGAACCAGAGGTTGAAGGTGAACTCCAAGAGGGAGTTGAGTTCGAGGACACAGAATCAAGCTGTTTCCCCTCTGACACAGAAGACACAACGTCCCAGTATTCAATTTCCTCCGCTTCACTTAAATCAATTACTTGAATGAATGTTGGCAGCAGACGCTGAAACTGATCTTGCTGCATGTCAAGGACTGCTATTAATATCTAAATAATCTCATGAACGATGGGTCAAACACTCATTCTTACATAACAGCTTTTAAGATCATTTCGCAAGAATACAACATGTGACGAACAGGGCAAAGAATAACGGACAAAATAATCACCTAGCAAAACAGACCAGTGTTTTTTTTAATCTACAGTAGCCCTAATTGGTCCATTGCTATGGTCATGAAAAAGCACCATGTTCTATGTGAACCAACAATTCATATGGGTTGGCAAGGACCAAAGTTCGTGATTATAGATGTTGATGCAAAGTGCACCTCACCAACATATGAATGAACAAGATCCTGAGTATACCATCGGCCAAAATATAAAGAACATTGCACATACCTTATGGTACAAACCATCTCGACAGAGTGTGTACTTCTCCAAGCAGGTAGACCAATCCCCATGCCCTGGTTCACACCACCATTCATCTGATACCTGAAAATTATTTGGCACCAGGATATGTTCTCCATTCAAACTACACCAATGTTACGAGATAAAGATGATTTTTTAGCATATACATAGAAGATCATCCATAACTATGAAACTGTTAGGTCCTTGAGGATTTTAGAGCAATTTATTTGTGTGTATAACTTTATATAGCTCCATAGGAACTCCAAATCATAAGTCCAGACAAAGACAGAATCGGCCACGATGAAGCATATAAGAAACAGAAAATGTCTCAATAAAAAAAAATAACACTTGTTATTTTCAATGTGGTGCAAATAAAATTTTCAACAGCATGGATCAAAAAAGAAGCCACAAAACATGAATTAGGACAGTGAATCCTTTCAAGTGACATAACTATTAAATTTTATATAAACGGTAATTCGAAAAGAAGCATATGCATGTATGTTTATGTGTGTATTTGCATACCTATATTCAAGTATTCAACCTTACCTTTTTGTACAATCTTGCATAAGCCTCCCATCGCTTTCTTTGAGAAGAAGATCTTCTGTCTGCAACCGCTTCAGAAGCGGCAAGTACAAAGCTGGCAGCTACAAGCAGATCCCTTCCATGCTCATCAACTCTGCATTTCAGGTGTCATCATACAGTTTATTGACATTAGCATTAAGCAAAGATGAAATACCTGACAATAACAGCAGCAAGCAAATTACTTCCTTCAACTCTTAGGACCGGATGTCCGGCTTTTAGGGAACTGTACTTCTTAAACACATGGTCTTCAGTTGTACTCTTATCTTCCATATCATTTGAGAGATAAGAGGACGATGGTATTTCAGAACCAATTACACTGCTTTTAGTAGGCAACTTATTATCAGCTTCTTTGTAAAGCCAATGTGCAGCAACTCCATGCTCAGCATATTCATGCATGCTCTAAAAATAAGAGAAAAAGGCTAATGTCAGCTAATACAGGCTTTAAAATACTGTAGTCTGTACACTCGATATATTTTAGTCTTGTACCTGTGTTCTAATTTGGACTTCCAAGGGTGAGTTTTCTGGACCATGTACTGCAGTGTGCAGAGACTGGGATTATTAGATAAGGGTCAGAATTTGAGAGCACTGATAACAAGAAATAGAGAAAATATTAACAGCATAGGGAACATCGCCATGTCATAATGAAACATATTATAGGGGTCTTAATACAAAGTTAGAAGACTTCACGACTTTTTACATTTTGCTTGATATATACATAGTGCAAAGATGACAAACAAACCTCCTATTTTTAGTCAGGCTGGCAAGAATGCCTGCCAAGTTCAGATAAGGGAAACCTTCCCCCGGCCATTAAAGGCTCGGGGAAGAGAGGGAGATGCGGCGGGGAAAGGAAAAGGCCATCGGAGATCAATATTTTTTTTTCTTTCTCCAATGAAAACTAAGAAGGGAACGGGTGACCTACAAAAGGCAGGACTGCGGGGAAAGCCCACTTTATTGGTCAAGTGTGTAAATATTGCAACAATAACAAGCAAACTTTTCTACAACTCGTTTTCTTTTATCTTTTGATTAAATTCTACTTTATTATAATTTTCATATAAAAATATCAAAAACTTTTGAGCCACTGCATGGTCACATTCTTGCACGATCTAAGCATGTCATTGACCTTGCCTTTGCAACCTTATGTTGACAAGTAATTATCACTAGTTGCCTTTTGTGCCTCTGACCATTTTTTGATCATGTCAATGTTTTGGTTTATCTAGTTTCTATTTCATTAAGCCAGCCGCTGCATTCAAAAACTGCTGCCACATGTCGATGCACAGATTGATGTCTGACGCTAGGGGTGTAATTGAGCGGAGTTAACTCGCGAGTTACTAAAGAAAGACTCGAGCTTGAGCTACTCGAGTAGACTTTCAAGCTAAGCTCGAGTATCAAATTATTCGGCTCGTTAAGCTCGTGGGCCTTATCGAGCTTGTGTTCATATAATGTGTATATGTTTATTTACATGATGACCCTACAATATTAACCATGATTAATACTGTTATGGTCATATATGAGAAAGATGCATCAGATGGCACTAAATAGGATTACAGAGTATTTTATAGTACAAAAACTCGCCTAGAACCGTAAGAACATAATAGCCTTTTTCGGTATATAACAATGGTATTAGTAACGATCCGACCCGTATGAAAGACTACCTGTCTTCCAACCTATCAGATCAGTGTATTTTGCCACATATTTACGAAATTAGACATGTCAGGGTTTTAAATTCTGGATTCGCCGCTGATAACAACAGGGTGTGGTATTTCAAGAAACAAAACTAACATACTGAGAAAGTGATCTTAACCTGATATCCGCTTGGCTTTGGATTGACAATGTAATCATCAAATTCGCCATCGATCGGTGTCCAAAGCCTGCAGAAAGCCAAGGAAAGGTGAACCAAAATAATAAACATCTTTCACTTATATTACTGATCTTACATGAAGTTATATAGTGACTAGTCATTAATTTGCAGGAACGGTTGTTAGACATGCTTTGGATGGCTGATGGCATGCCAAGTTCTAGCATGAAGCAGCTTTGATGCTACCCACCCATTTCCCATCTGATCTAAATCAGTACCAGACTATTGTTAGGCGTCACAATTATTGTAACCTGTGTATGATATTTAGAAGATTGTAACAGCACTGAACAGCTTGTCCATGTAAAGTTCCACTTCTATCTCCAACAATTACTCTCAGCGCACGCGCGTCATATACTTTATCGATACTGACTTCTTTACGATTCATCTGCGAGAAGAAAAATGTATGTCAGCACAGCACACAAGCCAGCACCCAGCCAACAGCAGGGAAACCTTAATGGGCTTAAGGTTTTTTTAACCTATTTATCCCCATGGTCAAACCCAAGTCAAAAGGGAATTGACATATACAAGTAAGTAAGCAGCAACATCTCACCAAAAAAAAAAAAAAAATTGATTCAGCATAATGCATCTAATGTTTTTAGCCGCAACCCTTTTTAGGTCAGACTAGTGGTCCCTTTAACGCATTTATGTGAAATCAGGTTGTACTTCATTCATAATGGGTCGAAAGACAGGGAAGTGGAACAAGCAACCTCAAGGTTACTCCTTGGAATCATGCATTATCCAAGGCTCATGGTTTCCTAACTCTTATATTCAACAAATGAAATATGAACATCACTCATACCTTGCTGTAGATGCTGTATAAACTTTTAAGGCGGCTAGATAAGGTGACTTCCATTCCAGGAACGTAGCTGCAAATGTAAGAATAGAAACAAAGTCAAGGCAGGGTAAACAAGACTAAAAGCTAAAGATCTATCTAACATGATCTTACGAGGTTGATATAAACAACTCGCGTTCCAGTTCTTCCTCACAGACAACCAGAGATGCTAGGGCAATACCAGCATCCCGCACAACTTTTGGTTTAGTTTGGACCTCCGAGCATGACCCAAGATCTTGAATATATTGAATACGTTTCCTTCGATCAAGTAGAAGATCAAATGGAAGGACAGCTTGCAAAAGATCCTGCAGGTTCGAAAAAGGAAACCCTGATGTCATATCATAAATCTATAGCATTAGTTAATCACACAAATTCATTCTTTGTTAACAATTACCTTCATGCTGACTTCTACATCATCTAAAGATGCTTCACAGTCAGGAGTTGCGTTCCTTCTGTTTGGTTCTGCATTTGAGCTGTTGCTTTTGGCAGATAGTCTTCTTAGGTTGCCTACCCTGCTCCTGGTTGTCGTCGACATGGTGGCCAGGTCAGACCGCATCTGGCGGAAGATCCGAGGCTGCATACAGTACTAGTTAACTTTAGAACATACTACAACAATCATTACTTGAAATGGTTGGAACTCAGAACACGTTACCTGAAGAACAGCAAAGCAGAGGTCTTCAAGTTCTGCTTTTAAAGCCCAAAGGCCCAATCTGGAAGCCAGAGAGCACCAAATGAGCAAAGTCTCCTGCGCTACAGCCTTAGCCTTGGCTGAGGGTAGAGCATAACTGCAACCAACCAAGATTATGAAAAACATAAAAATGACAAGTGACACGCATACTATACTAGTAACGATTGATATTAAAAGAATTCCTACATGGTTCTCATGTTGTGCAGACGGTCTGCAAGCTTGATGAGCACGACACGTGGATCATCAACCATGCCCAAGAGCATGACTCGTAAGTTGTGTGCCTAGAATGAGATATTATTATATATTATGTGTTTGATGATAAATAAATAAAAGCAGTGAAGTAATAATACCTCTTCGTAACCAAAGGTAGCCTGATTGACATTAGTCCTGCGGTGTCTGCGCAGTAACTGTGCGCAAGAGAGAGATTGATATGAGCGTGTTTGTTGCATAGTAATAGACTAATAGTAAATGGTTAGCTTTAGGAAGAATGAATAGATACCTGATTGATATAACTGAGCCTGGAGACACCAGCTACGAGTTTAGCTATATCTTGACCAAACTCTAACTCGATGGTTGACAAACTTTGGGACGTGTCGTCAACGACATCATGAAGTATGCCAGAAACAATAGTATCAATAGCCTGGAAGGAAGTAATTAATATAATTTGTATTATTGTAAGAATAAAAAGAATGAATGAATAGGAGGTACTTTTTGTCCAACAACAGGGGTTGAAGTAGGAACAAGGAGAGCCAAGATTTGAGCTGTGTTGATACAGTGGGTTAGATACGGGTCTCCGGTTTTACGAAGCTGGCCTTTGTGGGCGTTGCGTGCAAATGCAATTGCCTTGAGCACCTGGTTGGTGAATTAATTAGTTAATTATGCAAATGTAATTCATTTAGAAAAATAATAAAGATATACCATTGGGTGATTAAAAACGGGTAAACCGGTAACATCGACGCCATCAATAAATGCTTTGGGAGATGGAGAAGGTGGTTTAGGGGGCCATAAAAAATCAAGCTGAGTCGAAAGGCAAGCTCCCGATGCAATTGCGACCGCGGTAACGGCGACTTGAGTAATCGCAGAAGAAACTGCACCATGAGATGAAGCTGCAGCAGCAATCAGGTTTCCAGAAGCAGAAATGAAGGCTAATTTACTACTTCTTTTTCTACTACTAGTATTACTACTTAACAACACCATCATCCTCCTGCTGCTGCTGCTGCTGATATTTACTAACATCATCATCATCACCCGCCTGCCTTAATTATTCACCACCATAAATTTGTGTGGTTGTCGTCTATACATATTTGGAGGAGTAATATATATATCAAACGCGATCTATTCTTTCCATATTTCACCCTCTTATATACCACCACTAACGTCTAACGACTCCACCTTCATGATTTTTAAATAATTTTATGTATTTGAAGCTGGGAGCTCTTTCTGCAATGAGCTGCGTGTTCCGATGGAATCCAAACACGCCAGTGACAAACTGGGCATATCTCGTCAACTGGAAATAAAGGAATCATAAGGCGATGCTTAAGGATAGTGCGATATTCCACCGGTGACATATATTGACCTAGCGATCATGCTGCGGATAGCTAATAGAAAATCTTGGGCATGTGGGCATGTAGACACTCAGCGCTTTACATCTCACGGTCGTATCAAGTGAGCTTCCATATCCTTGGCCATTTTAATGAAAAGTGCATTCGCCAATGTATGTTGGGGTTTAAAGAAGCGGTGTCCTATTAGTGAAACCACTAAAATCAAAGCTTGGAATCGTATAACGAAGACAATCCATAAGCACAAACATAATCATCTTCCATACCACATATGTCACTCTCCGTAAGATATAGTCTTGTGGCACCCAAGATTAGGCCTCGAGGCCACAAAAGCATAAGAGGAGCCACTTATAACGTTAACAATAGCTCCACAATTACAAAATTTTGATCTTAAATTTTATTCACAAACACAACATACTGAGATAATGCTATTGTTAACGTTATAATGCTAACAATGCATTGCTGGTGTTGATTGTTACTGTAAAATTTTGACTCTAGGACTTGTGGGGAATCTGTTTCTGTCTCTAAGAAGGAGGTTCACACAGCTTTTGAGAATGATATGGTAAGTACTTTGGTTAATGAATCTTTGAATGATAATAATGTTGGTAAGGTTAATGTTTCTGTTAGTAGTAGTGTTAAGAATGTTGTTGGTAATGATGATAATATGCCCACTACTGTTAAGGTTAATCCAAGTACTAGTCCTAGAATCTTAAAAGGGTGAGGTATTGTGTGATGGTGGAAGTAATGCTAAGGCTTCATTTTCCTTGAATAACAAGGTGAAATAGCCTAGTTTAGTGGTAGTGGTAGTGGTAAGGATGTAGGTAAGAATGGGCCTCCATGTTCATTATTCCTAAGCACATCCGTGCCCACTATTGATAGGATTTTAAAAATTTCCTTTGGGGTAACAATGAAGTTAGGAAAGGGACTTCTTGTGTTTCTTGGAAAGATGTGTGTAGACCCAAGAGTCAAGGTGGTTTAGGCCTTAAGACCATAAGTTTGATGAATGAGAGCCTTATGTGCAAGTATATTTGGAATATTGTGAGTAAGAAGGACTCATTGTGGGTTAAGTGGGTAAATGCTTATAGGTTAATGGGTAAATGTATTTGGGACATTGAAGTTCATCACACCACAGGTTGGAGTTAGAGACAGATTATGAGGCTTAGGGATAAAATCGGCGGTAATAATATATATTAGACTCTACTAAACTAAGATATAATGCTTGTGGAATGGATGTTTACGAAATTTACGGAAAATTAAGACCGAGAAAAATTCCAAAATTTATAAGTAGCTCGAAAAATAAGAAAAAGTAATCATTGTTTTACTCCTTCTGGCGAGGTCAGTTTGCAATCCAGACGCCGTCGGTTTATCCCGACAAAACGGTTTGCGATTTTGTGGAATAAATTCTAGAAAATTTATATCTTTAGAATTTGGAAACATTTCTGCAAAACATCCATTATGACTCGATACAAGCATTTGACTCGAACCTTAACAACTAACTATCTTCGTATCGCAACTTTCAAATAGTACATTGTGGCTAGTTATGTTACTGTTAGGTTATTATTTCATATCAGATAATTTCTTTCAATAAGCAATATCAAACACCCCCATAACATTGGTTTAGTGATGAAGTTCAATGGATTCCGAATGCTTTGTAGGGGTGGGAAATGTATTGGTTTCGATGGTGCTAATAGTATTTGAATAAATTTGTCACAGGATTCGACTTAACAGCATTTTAAAGTAGTTTAGGGTTCTATCTTCAAATTGAATTTCACATAGGGTTGTTGTGATATGATCCATGAAGACTCATTTATGCTTGCTATATTTAAGCTGACGCTTTTAAAAAATCTGTTGGGCTTAATATAATTTAGTTTGGAATGATTATGTAATAAATTCTCCGTGTTTGTGTCGGTTTAGAAGGTATTTTTAGCTCTTGATGTGAAATTGGAATGATTATGTAATAAATTATTTGTTTAAAATGGTTTCGAGCGGTTTAGAAGACCTTGAAGTGGAAAAGGATGCAATGATAAAAAGGAAGAAGAGTTGAACGCTACTATTTCATCTTTGAAAAAGAAGCAAGAAGAGTCTAACACTATTATTTGCAAGTCGGAAGCAAATGTTTAAATCTTTGCAAGCAAGTTTAGCACACGAGGTCCCGAATCTAGTATTGGAAGAGGCGGGGATCTCTTGGGAAGAGCTTCAAAGGATTAAGGATTCTAATTCTAGTTTGCTACAATGAATCCAACTTCAAAATGAGACTTACAAACTTGCCACGATAAGTGTTTTTCTTGTTGAAGTACTTAAGTCGGTTTTTATTTTTTATTTATGGGAATAAAATGAGTAAATTGTCTTGCTACTAGGGTGAATCTGATTGCTTGCAATCTAAAAGCATTAAAACAAATGTTGGATCTACAACGAACTTAAACATAGCTCACATCTATGTTTGTAATCACTTTAGAAGTTTTTTCTTTTTCTTTTTGTAGCTACGATGTGAAATTGTTGATTTTTAGAAGGTGAAAATTTGTATAAAATGGTTGCGAACATTTAGAATTCCTTCTCTGTGGAAAACGATGCAATGAAGAAGAAGGAAGAAGATTTAAACGCTACTATTTCGTCTTTGAAAGCCGCTTTTGGCTAACGAGGAGTCCTGAATTTAGTAAGGGTTTTATTCAAACAAATTGCCGTTATTTTTAAAGCGATGTGAAATTGGTGATTTAACAAAAGAGGTGAAAATTTGTATAAAATGGTTTGAAGCGTTTAGAAGACCTTTCGCTAACCATCTTGCGGCTACCATGGTTATTCTAAGGACAAGAATTAAAAAAAAATGAGAATAAATTTTAACGTTTTTGGTTCTAGTGTGCCTACATGAAAACAATTTGGAGTTGCGGTTATCTCGACTTATTTTATGCACAAAATGGTTTTAGTGGGTGTTTGGCAAATACCATGAGATAACCCAAATGCTCCTAATTCGATGTGGCTTTATTTGAATATACCCGGGAATGCATATTAGTTATGCAATACCTTTAGTATTCAAGAGCATGCAAGTGATGAAAATTTAACGTTTCTATTTGTATTAGCAATGACAAAAAAAATTATTTTCCTACAAGTGAGAAGCTTTTCAAAACTTTTGACATGGGGTGTTTGGTTGTTTGAATAAGGCCTTATATTCATTATCTATCAATTAGTGGGAAACATGATTTGTTTATGCAATATGATAATGTAGTACCTAATTTCAATGACTAGTTATGCAATTTGCCAATTGAATTCATATTTGGTATAAAAGCATACATAAAACCCCATGTAATGATTTGAGATAGTTTTGTGCATAAAGAAGAATCCTAGACTCGTAATTAAGAGATGAAATGTAGTTAGGATACTTACAATGATGTTATCTTGATGATTAGTGAGTGGGAAGATGACAATAATGAGCTTGGTTTAAGTTTTACACGTTTTGGTAAAGTGGGTTTTGAGGAAGAGGATGATTTGTATATAGCGGTTTTGTACAGAGACACAACGGACGAGACGGTACCAAATATTTGGTTCCGTCTTTGTTGTCTGATAACGCCACACGCGTCGTTGGGTCAAGGAAACTTCCTTTTCTTGAGAAAGTTTTATAACACCCTAAGCGATGAACCTAATTGTTGTAGTGTAGTAATTAGGGTAAGCCACGGGTATTGATATCGTTCTCTAGGGGAATAGGAATGCTAGTAAGGAGTTACTACGCTAAGGTTAAGGTTGAGGAAGATTATTTTTTATCTTTTTATGTTTTATGTACTGAACCATATCTAGATCGTGAAAATGAAAGAATTATATACCTGGAGACATGGAGAAAGGTAGTTGATGGGGAGGTTTGGATGAAATTTTAAGGATAGATGTCTAACACGGTGGATGAAGACTTTCTGTGTGAATTAGCTCGTACCAAGTCTAGTGAGTAATGAAAAATTGACCACTTCATTTCCGTAAGTTTTTTTTTCTCTCTCTCTCAGTAAATTCGATGAAAATGTAGTTCGTAGTTCCTTAGTTTATCAATGAACTTGCTAGTTCACTTAGTTGTAAAACAATGCCATGTCTTTAGTTTATGTCCTCTTTCTTAGTTCAATCTTAAAGGGGTATTTGGCTTCATACTTCCGAACATTCAAACTCGTTACCATCAATTCAAACTCGTTTTTGGTTGGATAGAATGGGAAAGACATTGTAGTTAAATAGGTGATTATTTTTCGGATTTAGGGGTGTCATTTTAGCTTATATGTGAGCTTATTAGTTTATATGATTTCGCCATATTTCATAAGCCTCGATTTTCATACCAAGCTCTAGGTGCTGGTAACGCTACACGCGTGCTTCGGGGTCAAGAAACTTCCTTTTCTTGAGCAAGTTTTATAACACCCTAGGCGGTGAACCTAATCGTTGTAGTGTAGTAATTAGGGTGGCCACGGGTATTGATATCGTTCTCAGGGAATAGGAATGCTAGTGAGAAGTTACTACGCTAAGGTTGAGGTTGAGGAAGATTATTTTTATCTTTTATGTTTTTAGAAAATGAAAAGGTACGAATCTCGGTATTGGATTTGGGGGTTGGTATTGCTACCGATTACTCTACTATTATCTAATTATCTAAGCTAAGGTTGTGATAGTCTATGTCTAATTAATGTGTACTCGTATGATAGTTTAAAGATGTGTTTACTTAGGTTTTACTACTCCTTAATTATCTCCTATTGATGGTTGATTTGTCACGTCCTTATTCTAGTTGCGTTGTGATTCTAAGGCTATAGGGCGTGCTTATTTCCCAACTCTTTGAAATTACCAAAGGGTCTTGTTTACAAATCCTCTAGTGATTTATAGGCGCTACTCTACGGTTGTCCTTGAATACTTTATCCTACAATTACCTAGATAATTATATTCTAAAGTTCACAAAGAAATGTCAAGCATTAAGTACACAACGAATAATCTAGCGCTCTAGATCATTAGTCAACTAAGATAAGTATCAACCAATCAATATTCAATAATTAAGTTTCATATTCCTAGCAAACACAATAAATAAATTAATGGGACATGGAGAACATGCAGCATACAAACAATCAAACATAATTAAATTAATGAAGTAAATACTTATCTTGATGTATAATAGGGTTTAGAACCTAAATCTCACAAGAAAGCCTTGGTTCGGTTTTAGGTTTTACTCCAAAGACTACACTGGCCAAAAATTCGGATTCTATATATAAGATTACATCTGCGACGGCCGTCGCCTTATGTTTAAATGGCGCCGTCGTGTCGTCA
This sequence comes from Chrysanthemum lavandulifolium, assembly GCA_022545495.1. Classification (NCBI taxonomy): domain Eukaryota; kingdom Viridiplantae; phylum Streptophyta; class Magnoliopsida; order Asterales; family Asteraceae; genus Chrysanthemum; species Chrysanthemum lavandulifolium. The sequence goes on from CM040245.1 coordinate 204,941, forward strand.
TTAGGGTTTCGTCTTGGCACGTAACCTTTCGACGGCGTCACCATGTTGTGTGTAGTGACGCCTTGACTCGACGCCGTCTTGGTCGCATCTAGGTCGTCCGAGTAACGACGGCCTCCTCTAGAACAGATCGTCCGCGAAAACATGCAATTTAAACGACCGTCATAAAATTCCTTCCGACGGCGTCGCGGATATCTGATGACCGTCGCCTTATGTTCAGCGACTTTGAGTGTCTCGATTCGACTTTGGCCATTTCTTCCATTATATTGCGCCTTTTAGTCCAAATAAGCATCATTCGACATTTGCCTTCGAGACCTAAAAAGTGAAAAGGGCGATATTAAGCAATAACGGATACAAAGTGATCGAATAAGGGCTTAATGACCCAGCAGTGCCTTTTAAAACCTTATCATAATTCATCATCACTTGGAACCTATTTATTCACCAAGTGATGATGAATTATGATAAGGTTTTAAAGGCCTTTTGGGGGTCATTTAAGCCCTTATTCGATCACTTTGTATCCGTTATTGCAATATCGCCTTTTCACTTTTAGGTCTCAAGGCAAATGTCGGAATGATGCTTATTTGGACCTAAAAGGGCGAATATACGTAAGAAAATGGCCAAAGTCGAATCGGACACTCAAAGTCATTGAACATAAGGCGACGGCGCACATCGCATATCTGCGACGCCATCGGAAGGAATTTTGCGACGGTCGGCGAAATTGCATGTTTTCGGGACGACGTCAGTTCTAAAGAGAGTAGGTCGTTGCCTCGGGACGGCCTAGATGCGGGCGAGACGACGGAGTCAAGCGACTGCAATACGGCGTGACGCCGTCGAAAAGGTTTACGCAAGACGAAACCCTGACGACGGCGACACGACGGCGTCACGAAACATAAGGTGACGCCATCGCAGTATGTAATCTTATATATAGAATCCGAATTTTCGCTTTTGTGTGTAGTCTTTGGAGTAAAACCTAAACCGAACCAAGGCTTTCTTGTGCGATTTTAGGGTTCTAAACCCTGTTATACATCAAGATAAGTATTTACTTTAATTTAATTATGTCTTTGATTATTTGTGTGTATGCTGCATGTTCTCCATGTCCCAAAATTTATTTGTGTGTTGCTGGGAATATGAAACTTAATTATTGAATATTGATTGGTTGATACTTATCTTAGTCGACTAATGATCTAGAGTGCGCTAGATTATTCGTTGTGTACTTAATGCTTGACATTTTTGTGAACTTTAGAATATAATTATCTAGGTAATTGTAGGATAAAGTATTCAAGGACAACCGAGAGTAGGCGCCTCCTAAATCACTAGAGGATTTGTAAACAAGACCCTTGGTAATTTCAAAGAGTTGGGAAATAAGCACCCCTATAGCCTTACTTTTCCAATCCAAAACACTATAACCAAGATGAATTAAGCCTTCTAATCAAAACCTAAGAACTTATGATGATTCTAAACACAAAAATACTATCAAAATTTAAACTTTAACACTTTTAGGGTATACAATTCAAACAACAAAACACACAAATAACCAATCTTTATGATCTAACCGTGGCTCTTGATTCCAATTGTTGGATATTGGTTATTGTAACACAAACAATCAATTATATGGTTCGAATTTAGCAAGAAACTTAGAGAGAGAAAGTGGAGATGGAATCCTTTCTAGAGAAAGAAAGTGAGAGAAAACAAAGAGAATGTTAGATTAAGAATGAGGCGTCCAACCCTACACCTTGGGAGGTAGAGGGTATTTATAGTTCTACCTAATACGCCTCCGGGTCGTGGATCGATCATACGGTGGGTGAAGACCATCTCAGTCCTCCACGGTGTTACTCTAACTAACAAACTAATTAATAGATAACGTAATGTCTACGAGCTAACATATGCTAGACAATAGTTGTGGTGACCGACACCTCACTATGGATTTTCTAAATCCTAACAGGAATAGGCTGTTCTTAGCCGGATCTAACTGGTTCTTGGCCAAAGTTGCATTTTCTTAATGGTTCTTCTTGGTTCTTGGGTGGAATATCGGTTCATAACTAGTTCTAACCGGTTCCTACCGGTTCGAGCTATTTCGGTCATTTTGATGTGTATTTCGTTGAAAACGGTGTTATGGTTTAAAAGTTATGGTCGTTTGAAGTTTTGGCGTAATAAGTCAACTTTGGTCATCCTAAATGTAAAGAGAAGAAAATAACTATCACACCCCATGATTACAAGAAGGAGAATTGGATTTCCTTGAACAAGTTTAAGCCTCGGGACGTTGTTAACACACGAACAAGTGTTCGGAAAAAGGATTTAGATAAGAAAAAGCGAGAATCTTGTTGCAAAAACCCTTTTAGGAAAATGCCTTCAACTAATTTGATAACGCTACAGCGTCGTTCGGGGTCAAGGAAACTTCCTTTTCTTGAGCAAGTTTTATAACACCCTAGGCGATGAACCTAATCGCTGTAGTGTAGTAATTAGGGTAAGCCACGGGTATTGATATCGCTCTCTGGGGAATAGGAATGCTAGTGAGAAGTTACTACGCTAAGGTTGAGGTTGAGGAAGATTATTTTTATCTTTTATGTTTTTAGAAAATGAAAAGGTACGAATCTCGGGTATTGGATTTGGGGGGTTGGTATTGCTACCGATTACTCTACTATTATCTAATTATCTAAGCTAAGGTTGTGATAGTCTATGTCTAATTGATGTGTACTCGTATGATAGTTTAAAGATGTGTTTACTTAGGTTTTACTACTCCTTAATTATCTCCTATTGATGGTTGATTTGTCACGTCCTTATCATATCGCAGTGTTCAAATCGCATTGGTCAAATCGCAGGATTGTCAAACCGCTGGAATAGAAACCGCTTAAATCAAACCGCTTTTTATCAAACCGCTTCTTATCAAACCGCTTCTTATCAAACCGCTTAGATCAAACCGCTGAAGAGAAACCGATTGAGTCAAGCCGCTTATGTCAAACCGCTATGTCAAACCGCTAGAGACAAACCACTTGAGTCAAACCGCTTAAATCAAACCGCTTAATTCAAACCGCTTATGTCAAACCGCTTACGTAAACCGCTTAAGTAAAAACCCCTTAAGTCAAACCGCTTCCGATACAACGAATCTAGACAAACCGGATCCAGTAACTTGATAAATCGCTTTCTTGATCAGATCAAATCGCACCGAAATGACATCAAACCGCATACGCGAAAATAGTATGAGGCTCAAACCGCTTCCTTGAAACTCTTCAAAAACTAAACATTTCCAATCCAAAACACTATAACCAAGATGAATTAAGCCTTCCCAATCAAAACCTAAGCACTTATGATAATTCTAAACACAAAAATACTATCAAAATTTAAACTTTAACACTTTTAGGGTATACAATTTGAACCAACAAAACACACAAATAACCAATCTTTATGATCTATCCATGGCTCTTGATACCAGTTGTTGGATATTGGTTATTGTAACACACAAACAATCAATTATATGGTTTGAATCTTAGCAAAAAACTTAGAGAGAGAAAGTGGGAGATGCGATCCTTTGTAGAGAGAAAGTGAGAGAAAACAAAGAGAAGGTTAGATTTAGAAATGAAACATCCAACCCTCACCTTGGGAGGTAGAGGTATTTATAGTTTTACATAATATGCCCATGGGCTCCACAACACCCTTCGTAAGGTGGATGAAGACTACCCTTTGCACGATGGGTTGAAAATGCCGGACATATTGGTACTTATGATGGAAAGGGGATCCGGATAACTTTTTACACTTGTTCGAAGGGCTATTAGAATGCGTGGGTAATGCCTGCTGCTTGTCATATGTTTACGTGACACCCCACGAGACTCGTTCGTATATGGTGGAACGGCAAAACCGAGTAGCATTGTGAATTTGGATGATCTTAAAGCCAAGTTCAGTCACATTTCGACCAATGTAAAAGTTTACAAGAACGCACCTAACGATCACACAACATCAAGCGAAGGAGAACGAGAGCACTGGGACTTTCATTACCGATACTGCTGATGACACCTTGCGATAATGGGTTTGCACGAAGACCAACAAGATCTCGGGTTTCGTACATGGCTTACTTTAATGAGCTTGGTTGAATTCCTTTCCACCGATCTTCCAAAGAACCTATAAAGGATTAGTGGAAAAGGCTTACACCGGATCGAAGCAAAAGAAGTGTCCACCAACGGGCTCCGGCCGAAAACAAGGAAAATAACAACAAGGCCTCAAGCATCCTTCGTGGGAAGGGTTAAGGAACAAACACAAGAGCGAGGACAGGTTTACTCCATACCACAAAACATCAACCATGGCCTCACGGCTAATCGTCCAAATCCCAAGGGAAATACTCACTCGAAAAGGTGCGAAGGCCTTTGATCCTCCTCCTCGCTTGGCAAACAAAGGGAGGCCGGAGATACTTCAAGTTTTGCTATTTCCATGACGATTACGGTCACGACACCAATCACCGAGAGCTCAAAAAGGGATAGAAGAGGCCGTGAAGTCCGCCAATGGGACATTTGGTGAAGGGTATAAAGAGAGGCAAAGAAAAACCTCCGACACACGGTTGGGGAAAGATACCACACCGTCAAGCACCCATCCTCATGGTTTATAAAGAAGACTACGTTCAAAGAGAAGGAAGCGAGGAAGCCTTGTGCGGAGTAGAGATGTCACTTTCCTTCAATCACGTGGAAAGTTCTTTCAAATGACCCCGTGGTCATCAAAGTCTTGATCTCCAACAGAAGTAAACAGAGCCTACCTTGATCCGCGGTAGCTCTGCGAAGTTATCTACGAACGGTGTTTCCTAAAGCTCAAACCTTCAATAAGGTCAAAGAGAGTAGATTCAAAGGTACCTTTAGTAGGGTTCTCGGGGAACACTCATGGCCCTCAGGAGAAGTCCCTCAGAGGTTACGATTGGAGAAGGGAGGTGAAAAGAACAGAAACTCGGTTTTCACGATCGTGAGGTCGGAATCTCCTACAACCTATTGATAGGGAGAACGAAGAATGCGAAGATGGGCATCGTTGTCTCAACCATACATGCCGCGATCAAATTCCAAACACCTTCGGCATTGGAACGGTTTCTCCGGCTATAAGGTGAAGGGCCTACAACAGAGAAAGCAAGAGGTCAAACAGGTTTCGGAGGAACTTTCGAAAGATGTTCTCGCTTAACAACGCTAAAGAACGATCGTGGTAAATGATCTCACCCCGATCGAGACGGTAGTAATCGGAAAGCAACTTCCAACCTCCTTTAAAGCAGAGTTGGAAAAGATACTTCGTGCTAACGCAGATGTCTTTGCATGGACCTATTCTGACATGAAAAACCGTTTAACTCAAACCGCTTCTTATCAAACCGCTTATATCAAACCGATGAAGATAAACCGTGTTGGGAATTATGCTAAGTATGAATTATGTTGATGAAATTGCTGAAGGATTCTGCTGAAGTGTGCTGGATTCTACTGAAGATATAATTCTACTGAAGTTATATAGTTCGTAGTTTGTTTCTGCGGAGATAGTATTCCGCGTATTCTATAGTTAGTTAGGATATGCTTGAGCTTTATTAGGAAGTGATTATGTATATCTTATTTAGTTTTATGTTTATACGTTTCTTAGAAAACAAGTTAGGGTTCCTTGTCTATAAAAGGAACACAATAGTATGAATGATGTACGAGTTGAAAAACAAAGTTTTATTATCAATATAAAGATCCATAGAGGATCAACGAGTTCTTAGTTATCTTTGTTTGTACTTGTGTTTGATTTCCGCTAAAGAAGACAAGTTGTAGAGATTTTCTATTAGTTTTTTTATGATTACATAAGCAATACTAACGATCTACGAGTGCTCAAGATCTATCAAGGTCTAAAGTTTCATCAAGTGGTATCAGAGCCTCGTGAGAGGCTCTATGATACTAAGAACAGTCTTTTCTAAACACCAATACAACCAAAACAACATTCACCATGCCAAGAACAGAAGATGATATTGAAGTCACCAACAACCAGAACACCACCCATCTGCAACAACTAAGTCTCTCGAACAGTAATGCTAAGTTTCCTTACCTTAAAAAGGAGGAATACAATTTATGGGCAATGAAGACGTAGAACTGGATCTCTAACATCGATTGGAATCTATGGGAGATTGTAAGAAAGGGGAACAGTTTGAAGAGAACTACCACAGATCCTGATGGTAATCTTATTTATGTTCCTCCCAAATCTGTTGAAGAGTTACTGGCGGTTCAGAGAGAAACCAAAGTTAAAATGATCCTTCTTCAAGCTATTCCTGAGGATCACTTGAGTGATTCTCACTTCATGCAAGATGCTAAGGACATATGGTTACCAATCAAGGCAAAGTTTGGTGGGAATGAGGAGTCTAGGAGAATGAGAAAATCGATGCTGAGACAACAGTTTGAAGAATTTCAAATCTCAAGAGGAAGGAATTCACAAGGGCTATGACATGTTTCACAAGATTTTAAGTCACTTGAACCGGTTGAAGGCAAATCCGAGATAATGATGATTGTAATTCTAAGTTCTTGCGATCTTTACCTCCATCCCGGCTACAAGTAAGCATTGCTTTCAAAACTAAGGGAATGGGCTGGATATGCTTACTTTTGATGAGTCAGACATCAAACTTAAAGCTCTTGAGCATGATGTAAGAGTCCTTTCGCTCATCATCCACCGCTAGTCACACAACATTTGTTGGGGCCTCCACCCATAAGATGATCCATCATGTTCTATTAGACTCATTTATTTACCGATATGTTTATAGTAATAAACATATATTCTAAGGTTGTATGTCTTATTTCTAAATCTTAAAAGCAAGTTTCATTCCCAACTAAAACTTAATTTAGGTGGAATGTAGTTGCCATACAACATATAAGATTTAAAAAATAAAATAATACTCCCACTAGCTTTCGGAATACTTATGAGCAATCTTATTTTAATTATTAAATCAAACATGGATTTAATTTTAAACATAAGAATCATCTCCTAGATGCTTGCATATATCCATTCATGAATTCTTGCAGTCTGTACATATTCAAAGATTATTTGAATTTATAAAAACTCCTTTGCATTACTTATCGTCCTCGCAAAAGTAATTCCAAAACAAAGAGTTTTGATATTCATTGTCAAAATTTCATATCAATGAAACTAAGTTTGACAATTATAATCTTTATACTTCTATTTAATGTGTCTAGGAAAGAATATTCAATCATAGTTAATTGCTTAAGTATGATTAATATTATTATCAATAGACATACATTAAATACGTGTACAATATTGTCCATATGATTTCTACACAAAGATTTAAACCACTAGGGTTTCCATCCTTTTAAGAAAATCATCTTCATTAAGATAAACCAAGTTTCCAAAGTTGATTATCTTTATGGACAGCATCTCAACATTCATAGTATGATTGATTTACCACAATTCAACATTTGGTAAATTCATCATTATGATTATCAGGCTCACCATGATCCTGTAACTCATATTTCTCAGCATATTAAATATCTGAGATATTCTTTCGGATCTATGAATGATAATTTCATCATATTGAGGTCTATCATTTACATGTTTAGCCTCACCATGATCTTTGCTAGTGCATTTTAGAAGATTATGTATTTTGTAATTTAATCTTTCAAGATCTAAACAAAACTCCCACTTGCCTTTAACAATTTAAAGATTACCTTTAAATAGTTTAGCAAGTAGAGCAACAATACATTTTTCTCTTTGGGGATATTACAAAAAACATTTACAGTTCCTGACATTAGTTTGTTACAACCCACTTTACAAGTAGTTTAACAAATTCAGAACTTCATTATAAGTCTTAATGTGATTCATCACTTTCCATAAAAATGGTGTCTTGTTAATCTTCTAGGTTGGAGTCTTATTGAGTATATCCAATCTCATGTGCACCGGAAGAGAGTAGAAGAACAATCTAGGAACTTTAAGCTTGAATTGAATAAAGCGAATCGTGTTAATTCTAGTATTAGCCATAGGCGTCTTGTAATTAATTCGATTTCGATACTATTTGCAAACCTTGTACGATGTCGCTTGAATTACATTTCTAATCATGAATGTGGTGTTAATGTTACGCCTAATGATGTTAATTGTCCAGTTAATATTGTTAATGCTAAAATTCATGTTAAGAAGGCTAAAAGGCAAAATGAAAGAAAGTTAGAAAACAAGTGAAACCCACAGGAAGAACATTCAAGAAAATAGGCTTTATTGGATACACATTGGTCATAAGACTAATCGATAATGACCACTAGAAAATGGATGCCTACCGGTAGAACTATTCCCTTAAGTGATCACACCGTGAATGTGGCTAATACAGACACTAGTATCGCATCTATTCACAATGATTCCATTGCCTCACTTTCGATATGAATGCTTCTATTTCGATGTGAGTGTTCCAACCATTGTAACTAACCAAATGGAACCCATTCTTGCATGGGGATCCCAATTATCCAGCTTATCCATTCTTGTCCGTGTTCAACCGCAGATCGCTCAAATCATTCTCGTGGTACACGGACTCAGTCGTTCCAAGCATACGATCGAAACCGGTCGCGGCTCATGAACTTCGTGAGCAAATTCATCGGGACTATTAGATTCGGTAATGATCATTTCGGTGCTATTATGGGTTATGGAGATTACGTTGTTGGTGATAGTGAGATATTTAGACAAATCAAGCATACTAACTAATAGAGAGACAAATCAGTCATACAGTGGGTGAAGACCCGTCCGTCCTCCACGGTGTTTCTCTAACTAACTAACTAACTAATAGATAACGTAATGTCTACGAGCTAACATATGCTATGAAGACAAAACAAAGAGAAGTTTAGATTTAGAAATGAAACATCCAACCCTCTACCTTGGGAGGTAGAGGGTATTTTTAGTTTTACATAATATGCCCTCTGTCATAATGGGATCGTGCATACAAGAGTAAAGACCCGTCTCGTCCTCCAAGGTGTTTTTCTAACTAACTAACTAGTAGATAATGTAATGACTACGAGCTAACATATGCTAGACAATAGTTGTGCGAATCGACACTTCACTATGTATTTTCTAAATCCTAACAGAATAGGCGCTTCTTAGTCGGATCTAACCGGTTCTTGGTAAAATAATATTTTCTTAAATGGTTATAAGCGGTTCTTGGTCGGAATATCCGGTTCTTAACTAGTTCTAATCGGTTCTACTAGTTCAGTTGCTCCACTATTTTGATGTATTTTGTCGAAAACGGAGTTACGGTTCAAAAGTTCGGCCGTTTAAGTTTTGACGTAAAAGTCAACTTTGGTCAAGCCGCAAGTGGTCAAAACGCAAAGAGTCAAACCATAAAAGTTAAAACTCGCTTTTTTTTTTTTTTTTTTTTTTTTTTATCTAATTGCGGTGTGTAAATCGCAATGGTCAAATCACAGGATTGTCAAACCACCGAATACATACCGCTTAAATCAAACCTCTTTTTATCAAACCGCTTTATAAAACGCTTAACTCAAACCGCTTATCAAACCGCTTAGATCAAACCGTCAAGACAAACCGCTGAGTCAAACCGCTTAAATCAAACCGCTTATGTCAAACCACTAAAGACTAACCGTTGAGTCAAACCGCTTATGTCAAACCGCTGAGTCAAACAACTTATGTCAAACCGCTTACGATACAACAAATCTTGACAAACCACATCCAATAACTTGACAAATCGCTTCTTGATCGATCAAATCGCACCCAAATGACATCAAACCGCAGACACGAAAATAGTACGAGACTCGCACCGCTTCCTTGAAACTCTTCAAAAACTAAACTTTTCCAATACAAAACACTATAACCAAGATGAATTAAGCCTTCCAAACCAAAACCTAAGCACTTATGATTATTCTAAACACAAAAGTACTATCAAAAGTCAAACTTTAACACTTTTAGGGAATAGAATTCAAACCAACAAAACACACAAATAACCAATCTTTATGATCTAACCATCGCTCTTGATTCCAACTGTTGGATATTGGTTATTGTAACACACAAACAATCAATTATATGGTTCTTAACTAGTTCTATTTGGTTCCCACTGGTTCAGGCTGTTCCGGTTATTTTGACAGGTATTTTGCTGAAAACGGAGTTACGGTTCAAAAGTTATGGCCGTTTGAAGTTTTGACGTAAAAAGTCAACTTTGGTCTAGCCGCAAGTGGTCAAAACGGAAATAGTCAAACCGTATAATTCAAAACTCAGGTTTTTTTATTTTTATTTTTTTTATTTTTTTATCTAATTGCAGTGTTTAAATCGCATTGGTCAAATCACAGGATTGTCAAACCGCTGGAATACATACCGCTTAAATCAAACCTATTTAACTCAAACCGCTTCTTATCAAACCGCTGAAGACAAACCGCTTGAGTCAAACCGCTTATGTCAAACCACTAAAGACTAACCGTTTGAGTCAAACCGCTTTTGTCAAACCGCTAAAGACAAACCGCTTGAGTCAAACAGCTTATTTCAAACCGCTTACGATACAACGAATCTAGACAAACTACATCCAATAACTTGACAAATCGCTTCCTTGATCAGATCAAATCGCACCCAAATGACATCAAACTGCGTACACGAAAATAGTACGAGACTCAGGCCGCTTCCTTGAAACTCTTCAAAACTAAACTTTTCTAATCCAAACACTATAACCAAGATGAATTAAGCCTTCCAAACCAAAACCTAAGCACTTATGATGATTCTAAACACAAAGGTACTATCAAAATTCAAACTTTAACACTTTTAGGGTATAGAATTCGAACCAACAAAACACACAAATAACCAATCTTTATGATCTAACCATGGCTCTTCATACCAATTGTTGGATATTGGTTATTGTAACACACAAACAATCAATTATATGGTTCGAATCTTAGCAAGAAACTTAGAGAGAGAAAGTGGGAGATGGGATCCCTTATAGAGAGAGAAACTAAGAGAAAAACAAAGAGAACGTTAGATTAAGAAATGAATCATCCAACCCTCTACCTTGGGAGGTAGAGGGTATTTATAGTTTTACATAATACGCCTGCTTGGGCCGGATCGCATACAACGATGGGTAAAGACTTGTCCATCCTCCAAGGTGTTACTCTAACTAACTAACTAACTAACTAACTAACTAATAGATCACTTAATGTCTACGAGCTAACATACGCTAGAAAATAGTTGTGGTGACCGACACTTCACTATGGATTTCTAAATCCTAACAGGAATAGGCAGTTCTTAGCTGGATCTAACTGGTTCTTGGTTAAAATAGCATTTTCTTAATTGGTTATAACTGGTTCTTGGCTGGAATATCCGGTTCTTATCTAGTTCTAACTGTTTCCTACTGGTTCAGGCTGTTCCGGTTATTTTGACAGGTATTTTGCTGAAAACGGAGTTACGGTTTAAAAGTTATGGCCGTTTGAAGTTTTGACGTAAAAAGTCAAATTTGGTCCAGCCGCAAGTGGTCAAAACGGGAAGGCATGTCATCTGCCAGTTGAGCTCGAGCACAAGGCATACTGGGCCTTGAAGCATGCTAATTTCGATATTCAGACAGCTGGTGATCATCGGAAAGTTCAAATGAATGAACTAAATGAACTCCGTGATCAAGCTTACGAGAACTCTTTGATCTATAAACAAAAGACAAAGAAGATTCATGACTCAAAATCAAAACCGCGCTTTCAACGCCGGTGATCGAGTCCTTCTTTTCAACTCAAGATTGAAGATTTTCTGAAAATTAAAATCCACCGGTCAGACCATTTACCATCGCTAAGGTTTATCCTTATGGTACCATTGAGTTATCTCAACCCGATGGTCCTAATTTTAAAGTGAATGGTCATCGAGTGAAGCATTACTTTGGAGAGGACATTCCCCCGTGGTTGTCCCGGACTTACAAACTTTCCCATGAACCAATGAATGCGGGATCGAGTCAAGCTAGCGACTCAGAATCAAAAACAAGAGTATGCCATACGGGTTGTCACCCATATTTCGAAATGCTCTTAAGTTTGTTACGGTTAGTCATTCACAAGTGGCTAGCTTGTGTGATAAAACTTGACAGTCACCTTCTTCTTTCTATCTTTCTACCACCCTAGTGTGGGGGTTGCCCCACATGTTTTGTATATAAAATGTTTCAAATTCAAAAAAAAAAAAAAAAAAATCTTCTTTCTAAATAATGGTCGTAGTATTTCCTTTACGTTCTTTGTTTCGCATAACCGCTGCCGGTACTTTGAATATTGAGGGCAATATTCATTTCTAAGTGTGGGGAGAATTCTCACGAATTTTATCATGTAATTATACCGCCTAATTCCCCGCTTTTTGCCAAAAAAAAATTTTTTTTGGAGTAAGTGTTCTACACTTACTCGCCTATTGGTTATCGACCGCCATGTCTAATAAACAAAAGGATTGGCTAATCCAGAGCAAACGGCTCTTGGTAAATATATCTCAAATCCGTTGACGGCTTGCAATTTGCCCAAAATTGTATGGTATTCACCACCATATCCTTAAAAGTGAAGAGTTGGCAGCCCGCAAGTTTATGGCTTGTGGTAAAGGCGTGGAAAACCATAATTGGTAATCGACTCACCAAAGATAATATTGATAATTTATCTAAGAGTTGGCTAGTCCGTAACCAAACGGCTTCGGTAAAGACAAATCAAACCGTTGAAGTCGGTGGTTTGCTCAAAATCATATGGTTATCAAAGTACCATAGTTCTTACTTGAATCAAACATTTGGCTACTCCGTAAGTAATGGCTTTTGGTAAAGAGATTCAAATCCATTAAGTTTTCTCAAAAGATTGCTAGGGACTAGCAATGTTTTAGTGTGGGATGTATGAAAGCGTAAATACTCATCATTTTGTACAATATAAACCGCAAAATCATCCGAAAACACTCAAAATGCATCAAAATGATGAAAATATCACAAATCGTTGTTTTATGTGTTTTAAATGCAAAAATATCAAAATCGATGAAAACATATCAAATTTGCAAAAATTGCGCTTTAGTCCCCAAGTTTCAAAATTGTCAAAAATAGTCCCCGAGTCAAAATTTCAAAGAAAAGTCACCAAAGGTCCTTTTAAAATCAAAAGTTGTCAAATTTAGTCCTTTGGTGAAAAATATAAAAGTTTGAGAAAATTACAAGTTTAGTCCTTCAACTTTGAAAATTGGCGTAAATGGCCCTTGGAAAATGGCAAAATGGCAAGTTTGGTCCTTATACTTTTGAAGGTTGTCACTTGGGTCCCTTGGAATAACTTTTCGAATTGGCGCCTTGGCCCTTGATTTTCGTAAATTACATAACAAGTCCTCTAATTATTAAACCTTAAACCTATTTTGGACCCCCGCCTAACCTCGACCCCCGTCAAATTGCATTGTGACCCCTTCTATTATTAACCCTTGGGTCAAATGTCCGGTCAAACCACCATGGCGCCAAAGTCTCACCATCTCAACCTTTCTCTGAACTAATCCAACTCCCATCCCCCTCCTCCATTCCACTCCACCATGTCCCCCACCTCCAACTAACATCCAAACTTCATTTAATGCAACCCTAACCTCCTCACTCAACCTCAATTGTCAAAAGCAAGATTTGGCGCCAAAATCCGCTTCAAGGGCCAAGATCATATTAAAGCCATCCAATGGTCGAGGATTGAGCGGAATTCATCGTAAGAGAGAATGAGTTCGATATATAAAAAGGCAAATGGCGCTAGAAAAGGAGAGTCTCCTAGTTTTTATTTTTCTTTAATGTCGCTTTGTATCTAAAAGCTTTAGTTCAAGATGAAACTCGTAACCTTTTGTTAAATTGTATCAACTTTAAGTATTTAAATGTATTGAAATTCATTCCAAGTACCAATTTCGGTTTATTGTTACAATTCTCGCTTATGTCCATCAAGGTAAATTTCCAAGTCTAAGTCTTGTATACAAGCTTCAAACATCTCATTTCTCGCTTCTAATAAGCTTATACAAGCTTATAGCCTACCCCTTATGCACTCACTTTTAGTGCAATTGTTTGTTATCACCCTAAACCCTTAGTTCAATTATCTAGTTGCTTGCATAAGTTGCTAAGTCGAGTCATATCCTTTGTATACGCTGGGACGATTGGGATTCATGGGAAAAGTTAAAGTTTATGAAATGACGGGAAGGGAACGTTAAAATTCAAATTCCCTTTGTTTACATAATAATGTACCCCAAGTGTTTTGATCTTTTCAATTCGGGTCAAATTAGTGTTAGATTATTAAAAACTCAAGTGTAGGGATATGTCTATAAATCCCTAGTATTTTGATGTTATCTTAGAGGATGGTAGAGTAAAAGTGTATGAAAAAAAAAAAACATACGGGCTACCATCCTACATCTATCCTTTGAATTTATGTTTATTTATTTCGCTTATCTAGAGTTTAGAGTGTCGAGTCTTGGCTTAGCAACGCCATTCTTCATATGCATTTAACATAGAGATTTTTGACTTGCCACCACTAAAAGCCTATCCCACCAAACCCTTTATTTCCTACCGTAGCCTAACATTACAACCCTTTAAAAGACCTCTTTGATAGTCTTTCCTAGGTGCTTACGCCAAAGCGATGGAGGTTTGATCTATTCTCAAGCCTATGGTAATCTATGTACTAGACCGGTTAATGAGTGTTTATCTTTCATTTCCTATTTGTTATATTTCATATATACCCGAGAGATGCGAGTATCCAAACACCCCATGTGAGGTGCTAGTATGTACTTCCGTGCTTGTTATGACTTTCTTGGGCTTATATGTGTACTTTTGTGTTTAGAATCATCATAAGTGCTTAGGTTTTGGTTTGGAAGGCTTAATTCATCTTGGTTATAGTGTTTTGGATTAGAAAAGTTTAGTTTTTGAAGAGTTTCAAGGAAGCGGTCTGAGTCTCGTACTATTTTCGTGTACGCAGTTTGATGTCATTTGGGTGCGATTTGATCTGATCAAGGAAGCGATTTGTCAAGTTATTGGATGTGGTTTGTCTAGATTCGTTGTATCGTAAGCGGTTTGAAATAAGCTGTTTGACTCAAGCGGTTTGTCTTTAGCGGTTTGACATAAGCGGTTTGACTCAAACGGTTAGTCTTTAGTGGTTTGACATAAGCGGTTTGATTTAAGCGGTTTGACCTGCCGGTTTGTCCTCGCCGTTTGATAAGAAGCGGTTTGAGTTAAATAGGTTTGATTTAAGCGGTATGTATTCCAAATGTTTGACAATCCGTGATTCACCAATGCGATTTAAACACCGCAATTAGAAAAAAAAAAAAAAAAAAAAAAAACCGAGTTTTGAATTTTACGGTTTGACTATTTCGCTTTGACCACTTGCATCGGACCAAAGTTGACTTTTTATGTCAAAACTTCAAACGGCTATAACTTTTGAACCAGAATCTGCTTTCAAAGAAAATACCACAAAATAACCTAATACTGAACCAAGGGAACCAAATAGAACTAGTTAAGAACCGATATTCCACCAAGAACCGCTATAACCGCTAATAAAATGCTATTTTAACCAAGAACCGCTTAGATCTAGCTTAGAACTACCTATTCTCGTTAGGATTTATAAATCCATAGTGAAATGTCGGTCACCACAACTATTTTCTAGCCGGTTAGCTCGTAGACATTAAGTGATCTATTAGTTAGTTAGTTAGTTAGTTAGTTAGTTAGTTAGAGTAACACCTGGAGGATGGATGTCTTTAGCCACCGATTCTCGATCCAAAGCCCGGCGTAGGCGTATTATGTAAACTATAAATACCCTCTACCTCCCAAGGTAGGGGTTGATGTTTCATTTCTTAATCTAACGTTCTCTTTGTTTTTCTCTCACTTTCTCTCTCTATAAGGGATCCCATCTCCCACTTTCTCTCTCTAAGTTTCTTGCTAAGATTCGAACCATATAATTGATTGTTTGTATGTTACAATAACCAATATCGAACAATTGGTATCAAGAGCCATGGTTAGATCATAAAGATTGGTCATTTGTGTGTTTTGTTGGTTCGAATTCTATACCCTAAAAGTGTTAAAGTTTGAATTTTGATAGTACCTTTGTGTTTAGAATCATCATAAGTGCTTAGGTTTTGGTTTGGAAGGCTTAATTCATCTTCGTTATAGTGTTTTGGATTGGAAAAGTTTAGTTTTTGAAGAGTTTCAAGAAGCGGTCCGAGTCCGTACTATTTTCGCACCCGTTTGATGTCATTTGGGTGCGATTTGATCCGATCAAGGAAGCGATTTGTCAAGTTATTGGATGTGGTTTGTCCAGATTCGTTGTATCGTAAGCGGTTTGACATAAGCTATTTGACTCAAGCGGTTTGTCTTTAGCGGTTCGACATAAGCGGTTTGACTCAAATGGTTAGTCTTAGCGGTTTGACATAAGCGGTTCGATTTAAAATTGCTCGACCAAGCGGTTTGACTTCAAATGGGTTTGATAAGAAGCGGTTTGAGTTAAGTTTAATCGACAATAAGCGGTTTGATAAAAGAGGTTTGATTTAAGCGGTGTATGTACTTTTACGGTTCGACTATTTGCCTTTGACCACTTCATGGCTCGACCAAAGTCGACTTTTTACGTCAAAACTTCAAACGGCAGTAACTTTTGAACCGTGAATCTGCTTTCAAATAAATACGTGTCAAAATGACCGAACAACCGAACCATTAGGAACCAGTTAGAACTAGCTAAGAACCGCCTATTCCCGTTAGGAATTAGAAAATCCATAGTGAATTGTCAGAAACCACAACTATTGTCTAGCATATGTTAGCTCACAGGCATTACGTTATCTACTAGTTAGTTAATTAGTTAGAAAAATACCTTGGAGAACGGACGGGTCTTTACCTCATCAGATGCTCGATCCACGTGACAGAGGGCATATTATGTAAAACTATAAATACCTCTACCTCCCAAGGTAGGGTTGAATGTTTCATTTCTAAATCTAACCTTCTCTTGTGTTTCTCTCACTTTCTCTAGAAAGGATCGATCTCCCACTTTCTCTCTCTAAGTTTCTTGCTAAGATTCAAACCATATAATTGATTGTTTGTGTGTTACAATAACCAATATCCAACAATTCGTATCAAGAGCCATGGTTAAATCATAAAGATTGGTTATTTGTGTGTTTTGTTGGTTCAAATTCTATACCCAAAAAGTGTTAAAGTTTGAATTTTCATAGTACTTTTATGTTTAGAATCATCATAAGTTTTGCAATTCAAAAAGGGCTAGCGGCGCAACTTGTTGCCCGCTTGCCTGTCGTTTCAGCGTAATATTCTTCTTTTCTTTAAGATGTTTACACATTCATCTTGGTTATAGTGTTTTGGATTAGAAAAGATTGGTTTTTGAAGAGTTTCAAGGAAGCGGTCTGAGTCGCGTACTATTTTCGTGTACGCAGTTTGATGTCATTTGGGTGCGATTTGATCTGATCAAGGAAGCGATTTGTCAAGTTATTGGATGTGGTTTGTCTAGATTCGTAGCGCTTGAAATAAGTTGTTTAACTCAAGCGGTTGTGTCTTTAGTCGCTTGACATAGCGGCTTGACTTAAGCGGTTTGATTTGCGGTTTGGCTCAAGCGGTTTGTCTTTAGCGGCTTTGACATAGCGGTTCGACTTAAGCTGACTCAATCGGTTTCTCTTCACGGTTTGATCTAAGCGGTTTGATAAGTTGCGGTTTGATAAGAAGCGGTTTGATAAAAAGCGTTTGATTTAAGCGGTTTCTATTCCAATGGTTCGACAAGCCCGCGATTTGACCAATGCGATTTGAATATCGCGATTTTATCAAAAACCGAGTTCGACTTTTACGGTTTGACTATTTGTGTTTTGACCATCATGCTCGACCAAAGTTGACTTTTACGTCAAAACTTCAAACCACCATAACTTTTAAACCATAACTCCGCTTTCAACGAAATACCGTGAAAATGACCGAAATAGCTCGATCCAAGAGAACCGCTAGAACTAGTTATGAACCGTATATTCCGCCAAGAACTAGTAAGAACCAGCTAAGAAAATGCTATTTTGCCAAGAACCGCTAGATCCGCTAAGAACCGCTTATTTCATAGGATTTAGAAAATTCATAGTCAAGTGTCGGTCACCACAACTATTGTCTAGCATATGTTAGCTCAGACATTACGTTATCTATTAGTTAGTTAGTTAGAGTAACACCGGAGGACTGATGGGTCTTCACCCAATCGTATGACGGATCCACACCCCACACATGGCGACATGTAGAACTATAATACCTCTACCTCCCAAGGTAGAGGTTGGACGGTCATTTCTTAATCTAACATTCTCTTTGTTTTTCTCTCACTTTATCTCTAGAAAGGATTCCATCTCCCACTTTCTCTCTAAGTTTCTTGCTAAATTCTAACAATATAATTGATTGTTTGTGTGTTACAATAACCAATATCCAACAATTGGTATCAAGAGCCATGGTTAGATCATAAAGATTGGTTATTTGTGTGTTTTGTTGGTTCAAATTGTATACCCTAAAAGTGTTAAAGTTAAAATTTTGATAGTATTTTTGTGTTTAGAATCATCATAAGTGCTTAGGTTTTGATTGAGAAGGCTTAATTCATCTCCATTTGTTGATTAGTTTTGTCGCGGGCCTTTTGATCATTAAGCCTTAAAGGATAAGGAAGTGAAGGCTTAGAATTGGTCATCGGAACAACGGGTTCCAGAATTGGAGGTAGGACAACTTCGGTTGGACTTGTGCGGTACTTCGTGGGCTTGAGATATGCACCTCGTCCTTTGATACCTCGGTTTCTCGTTCTACATCCTTCACCGGAGAAGGACTAGGAATCGAGGGTCCATCATATGATTTACCACTACGAGTGGTAATAGCATTCAACTCTCCCTTAGGGTTGGGAATGGTATTACTTGGAAGAGATCCTGAAGTTGAAGCTTGATTATTTTGACTCACGAGAATGGCAAGCACGCTATCAATCTTGCTTTTTTGCTGATCAATCTTGTTACTAGTAGCTCTAATCTCAGATGTAAAATCATTTTTCATAGAGGTAATCTGATTTTGCATGGACACCATCTTAGCTTCATTGTTTTTGATGTAACTAACAATGTCAATGGAAGCTTGAGGGGGTTGAGCTTGAAAAGTTTGTTGCGGAGCTTGGAATCGGTTTTGATTATAATTCCCTTGATTTTGAGAACCTTGATTTTGAAAATTCCGATTCTAATTATGTTGATAATGAAGCTTATAAACTATCGTTAAAAACATTAGAAAGACAAAAGGTATGGTTTCAAAAGAATCGATAGCTTATGAAGAAAAGATAAAGGGTTACGATTTGATCTAGATATTGCGGACATTAACTTAAAACGACCGAAAAGGAAAAAGTCGATGCTATTGTCGAGAACCTAGAGCTTAAAGAGAAACTAGTGAGGAAATAGCTAGACATAAACAATGGCTAATATCGTGTGACAATCTAGCTAGAGAAATCTATAGTAGTCGGCCGGTGACCTCGGAATAGGTTTAGGTTTTCAAAAGTATGTAGGATCGAAGCTAAGAATGATGGGCGAAATCTACACCAACAGGCTTAGCAAATTTTGTTAAAGAAGGTGATTTGCATGCCGTCCCTCGACCTATTAGAGGTTAATTCATGCCCACCGACCGCCCATTATCATGACTTTGATGGATCACACCATCTCGTATGGAAAAGTCAAAAGACTTGCCGCACTCGATACTTCATCTAATGACTTTTTCTCTTGCTCGACAAAGGACAATTCATCGGATCAAGGGTCTACTTCTCATGCCACCGTGATTCAAGTGATAAGTCGACCTTCCCAAGCCCTCACCGAGCCTTCACCTAAGCTTCACACCCAAGCCTACACCCAAGTCTATCTACAAGCCTTCTAGGGTAGTACCGCCGAGGAATCAACTTCCAAGACTGCTTCCTCTAAAGACTTGTCCTTTAAATCTTTGCATAATAATTATGTTAAAACAATTCCTTTAATGTTTCGGTTTAAGTACTTACATGTAATAGAACATCTTCTTTGTTGAATAAATCTTCCAAAAGGAAGACATGTTTTGTATGTGGAAGTAAATTTCATTTAATTAAGGATTGTGATTTCTATGAGCAAAGATCGGGTGTATGTGCTACTCAAATAGAAACCTAGACCTGTGGACCAATGTTAATAATATTCCACCTTATGTCCCACAAGCAACTAATACCGACTCTCCTTGGAGGAGATCACCGATAGACCTTATGTGCAACCTACTAGCCCATACTTTAAACATGGTTATTGGCCCGCATATGTTGACTCTATGAATGATGGGAAAGGATGTTGGGGTATCGTTGTCAAGTCCTCGTGAAGTTGTTCTTGGAATAATAAGGACCTAAATTTCAATGGAAACCCAAGAACAATGGTGGATCTTTCTCATCCGCTAGACCTAAATCTTATGATCCACAAGTGTGTTCAAGTCGCAATGACTTGAGCCTCCTTGTATACTAACATTCTTTTGTATATATTTTTGTTACTATAGGATCATCCTCTTAAGCATAAAGATATTGGTATTGTTGATAGTGGTTGTTCAAGAAGCATGTATGGAAATAGAGATATGATGCACAATTTTGTTCCTATCAAGGGAGGCAATGTGACTTTTGGTGAAAGTGATGGTAGAACCAATTAGATCCAAATAAGAACCGCTTATTCTCGTTAGGATTTAGAAAATCCATAGTGACTTGTCGGTAACCACAACTATTGTCTAGCATATGTTAGCTCATAGTCATTACGCTATCTACTAGTTAGTTAGTTAGTTAGAAAACACCTGAGGACTGGACGGGTCTTTACCCATCAGTATGCTTGATCCACATTTCGGCAGAGGGCTTTTATCAAACCGCTTTATCAAACCGCTTAACTCAAACCGCTTTTATCAAACCGCTTAGATCAAACCGCCAAGACAAACCGATTGGGTCAAGCCGCTTATGTCAAACCACTAAAGACAAACCGCTGAGTCAAATAGCTTAAGTCATACCGCTTATGTCAAACCACTTACGTAAACCGCTTAAGTCAAACCCCTTAAGTCAAACCGCTCGATACAACGAATCTAAACAAACCGCATCCAAAACCGTGACAAATCACATCCTTGATCGATCAAATCGCACCTAAATGACATCAAACCGGATACACGAAAATAGTACGAGACTCAACCGCTTGCTTGAAACTCTTCAAAACTAAACTTTTCCAATCCAAAAGACTATAACCAAGATGAATTAAGCCTTCCAAACCAAAACCAAAGCACTTATGATGATTCTAAACAAAAGTACTCAAAATTTAATCTTTAACACTTTTAGGG